>OVBL01000950.1:600000-769814 GCA_900406555.1 Pseudoturritis turrita | reverse complement strand
GGGCCAGATCAAGCTCCTTCTCTTTCGCCTCTCTCAGCTCGTCAATTTTCTTCTCAATCTTAGCAAGCCGCTCCTGGAATCTCTCAGACATCTCCTGCCGTCGCTGCTTTCTGCGCCTTCTTCACATTTGCCTCATGCAAAGCATTTACGGCAGTGATTGCCTCTTCAAGGATTCGATTTCGGCAGCCCTTTTTCTGCTTGGAGCGATCTATCCTCATAGCCAAATCACCGGCTTTGTTTCCACTCTTCCTTAAGGAACGCCTTGTCCTTCTCGAGAGCTTTGATCCGAGCTGCGGCAGTCGCTAGCTCGTCAGCATGTTTGCCTTCCAGCTCGGCAACTCTGCTTCGAAGGAAAGACACGTCCTTTTGAGCATCCTCGATTTGGCGTCTGTCCTTTCGCAACGTCTTGCTCGAAGGCAGCGACGATCTTATTTATGGACGCAACGAACTGACCATAAGAAGAAACAATCAGCGCTTAAGGTTTTTTCTTTTTCTTAGTAAAACATTGAATCTGCAAATACCTTGGTGCCTCGGAGCGATATATCCGTGTATAAATCGCCATGAGATAGAACATCGACAGGCGGTAGTCTGTCTCCCGAGCAGCGAACCTGCGAGAAGAGAGCCGCTGAAGCTCGCATCATTACAGATTGGCGCAGATCCTTCTTGTCCAAAAGACGCCGGCCTTGGCTCGGCAGGAGTTGGATCGGTATGCCTTTGGCGTTTTCTCTTTTGTTTTTCCTTGGTTTTTTCTTTATCAGGCTCGGAGGCAGTTCATTTCTTCCCATCGCCTTTGTGTTGGACAAACACCGAGCCAGAAGGCCTAGCAATAGGAACAATAGCTGAAATCACTTCCCTGGCTTCGGCGCCCAAGGCTGACGGCTAGGAGGGATGACGTGTCTCCATTTCAGCCACGGTTCAGCCAGGCACCTCGGCAACTGGCTCGGCTGTTTGTTCGGTTGGGTTAGCTATTTCATCAGCTCGGCCAGCCGCCTCTTTTTCCTTCATCTCCTTCAGAGCCTGTTTGTCACGGATGTTCAACCTTTTTCCCATACTTCTTCTTCTTGGGGGACTTCGCTCTGGAGATTCAGATTCCGAACTATCAGAAACTTCAACACCGGTGAAAGTGGCTCGGGCTTTTTCGACTCTTTTTAGGGAAAAATGTTTTTCCCAATGGCACCTTCTAGCCGCAAGCGTGTTCCGAAGCGTGAGCGTGTCTTCTGGATAACGAGGGAGAATCTGCCGAACTGCAAAAACAAAGAAGAGAAATCAGTGGTCAGCTCGCTACGAAGTAAAAACATTAGCAAATCTCCTGAAAATTCTACGGCTCGCCCACCAATGGTTCCCCACTCCATTTTTACGTAATGGATGCTTTCGGCTTCGACCGTAGCATCGTTGATAGGAACAAAGAAAAAGTAGTTCCCCCAGTCTCCATCTTTGCTTCGGAAGCCTTCGATTATCTTTCTTTGCTTCTTGTTGGAAATATAATAGGCTCGGGAGTTCTTGATCTTTCGGAACTCAAGAAACTGCCAAAGGTGGGAGATGCGAACAGTCACGTCACACTCATAGCTCCGAACCAGAATCCCAACTAGGTGACGCATCCCACGAGGCGTAATTTGGCTCGGCGCTAACCCATGCTTGTATAAAAGTGGACGATCAAGCTAGGGATCGGAAACCAGAGCAGACAACCGTAGAAGAAACACTCATAGAAAGTGAAATATCCAGGCGGTGGAGATTCGGCTTGGTCCATTGGAGCAGGAACTACCAATTCGACACCTTCTGAAATGTGAAATCGATGCCTTAATGCCTCCAAGGACTCGGCAGTACACAAAGACGAACCAGGTGGGTCAGGTCGTCTCTTAGGAGCTTTTCTCTTAGGCTTTCACCTCGTCGATGTGCTAGCCTGGTGGCTCGCAAACAATCTCTCCAAACGCACCTTTTCCACCTCGTCAATAATAGCCTCGTCAACCAAAGACGGGACGACAATTTGCAACCGACCCAACGAAGAACTAGGTTTGACCGGCTCGGAAACCTCCAGAGATAAAACCATCTTGCGTCCAAGCAACGAGGCAGAATTTGCCGAACCCACGGAATCTTCTAGCTCGGCGATATGAGACATCGAGGAATTTGGCTCGAAATCGAACTGATACTTAGCAAAAAATTTGGAAAGAATCTTGGCTCGGAGACACACTCGACACGAGGAATTTCAGCTCGGAGGCAGAAAAGATCAAAGCAGCAACGCGACCTAGATGATGGTGGATCGGAAAATTCAAGCACCCGCCGTATGAGTTTGAAGATGGATCGGAAAATGCAAAGGCTCGCCGAGCCACGCTCGAAGATGGATCGGAAAACTCAAGGAGTTGGCGGCGGAAGTGAAAAAATAAATAAAAACCTAGCCAACAACTTGAATAAAAGAGAGAAAAGAGGAGAGAGAAGAGAGCAACCTGATTTTCGGAAATGAAGAGAAGTGAGTTATGAGGAGTGAAACGAGGATCTGAATATAAAGGCGCATAAAAGTAAAGCGCGTTACAACACGCGGCCTCGGAAACACGCGAAAACATTTGCGGTTCCCAATAAAGTTGTAATCATGAACAGAGATACTTCAAGCCAATATTACTGCCGAGCCGAAGACGAATCACTTATCGGCATGGCTCGGCAGCGTATCAGAAGAAGATGGCTCGGCGGCATGATACTCCAGTATTGCCTCAGTAACAAAACACCTCGGTAACACTATCACTTTGGCTCGGTATATATCAGTGCCCAGATGACAACTTCACTGCAGATTTGGCTCGGCAATCCAAATAACGTTGATCTCGATCCCGACTCTTCACCTCGTCACTATTACCAGTAATACTGCCGAGCTGGTGGACTAACTGTTGGGGTCAGTTTTCACCCCATCAAGATCAACTGTTGAAAACACTAAGTATGGAGAAAAAGCCTAGGCGACGAGCCAAACATTAGAAGACGAGCCAAACTTGGCTTGGCAACAAAGGGAAGGTAAGCAACAAGCCAAACTTGGCTCGGCAGCAGGGAGAAAAGGTGACGAGCCAACGTTTGGCTAGGCATGAAGAAATGGTGACGAGCCAACATCCTGGCTAGGTAGCAGGGAGAAGCAGTGACGAGCCAACATCTTGGCTAGGCAACAGGAAGAAGCAGTGACGAGCCAACGTTTGGCTAGGCATTAGAAAAGATGACGAGCCAACATTTGGCTAGGCATCACGAAGAAGAAGCAATGAGCCAAACACTAGCTCGGCGACAGAGGAAAGATGAAGACGAGCCAAACACTGGCTCGGAGGTAAGGAGAAGACAAGCCAAACACTTGGTTCGGCAACAGAGACCAACAAACGGTGACGAGCCAACATGTTGGCAAACCAACAAACGGTGACGAGCCAACATGTTGGCAAACCAACTGACGGTGATGAGCCAACATGTTGACAAACCAACTCCCTGGCTCGGCATAAGGCTTCTTCCTGCTGCCTAGCCAAGATGTTGGCTCGTCATTGCTTACTTATGCCGCCGAGCCAAGAGTTTGTGCTTACTTGGCTAGCCTTTTCTCCATACTTAGTCTTATCAGCAGTTGATCTCGACCAGGTGAAAACCGACCCCAACAGTTAGCCTCCCAGCTTGGTAGTATTATTAATAATAGTGACAAGGTGAGAAGTCAAGATCGAGATCAACTTTGGGCTACCGAGCCAGATTTGTGGTGAAGTTGTCATCCGGGCATTGACACATGCCGAGCCAAACTGATAGTGTTACCGAGATGTTTTATTTCCGAGCCAACACTGGAGTATCTTATCGCCGAGCCAACCCCTTGACGTGCTGCTGATTTGTCTTCAATTGCGTTGCCAAGCCACTTTGGCCTGTGATATATTTGTTTTCATTTTGCCGAACCGACACCTTTGTCCTGCTGCCGAGCCAACTTATCATTCGTTTGACCGAGCTATTTTGGCTCGTTATCTTGCTGTATTGCTTAGACTGTTATTTCGCCGAGCCGTCTTCTTCTGATATGTTTGCCGGACCAACCCAACAGGTGATTTGTCTTTGGCTCGGTAGTAATGTTGGCTTGGAATATCTCTTATCATGATTACAACTTTATTGGGAACTGCAAGCGTTTCGCATGTTCCCAAGGCTACGTGGCGTCACGCGCTGTAATTTCATGCTTCTTTATATTTAGATCTTTGTCTCACTTCTCATAACTCACTTCTCTTCATTTCCGAAAAATCAGGTAGCTCTCTTCTCTCTCCTCTTTTCTCTCTTTTTTGTTTAAGTAGTTGGCTAGGTTTTCATCGATTCTTCTGTTCCGCAACCGCCACTATTGAATTTTCCGACCCATCTTCAAACGTGGCTCGGCGTCTCCTTGCATTTTCCGATCCATCTTCAAACGTGGCTGGCGAGTGCTTGAGTTTTTCGATCCATCATTATCCGGATCGAGTTATTCGCCTTGATCTTCTGTCTCCGAGCCAAAATTTTTCAAATCGAAAGTGAACCCGAGCCGAGATCTCCCATTTTTGCCAAGTATCAGTGCATCCCCGAGCTGAAAAACTAATGTCTCATACTGCCGAACTGGAGGATTCTGTTGGTTCGGTAATTTTTGCTTCGCTGCTAGGTCGCAAGATGGTTTTATCTCCGCAGGTTTCCGAGCCGGTCGAACCTAGTTCTTCGTTGGGTCGGTTGCAAATTGTCGTCCCGTCTTTGGTTGACGAGGCTATTGATGCCGAGGCGGGTGCCGAGGTAGTTTTGATTCAGAGAGCTATTGCAGAATTCAAAGCCGAGCCAACAGAATACGTTATTGACGAGGCGGAAAAGGTGCGTTTGGAGAGATTGTTTGCGAGCCACCAGGCTAGCACATCGACGAGGCGAAAGCCTAAGAAAAAAGCTCACAAGAGACAACCCGACCCACCTGGTTCGTCTTTATGCACTGCTGAGTCTTTGGAGGCACTGAGGCATCGATTTAATATATCAGAAGATGTAGATCTGATTGTTCCGGCCTCGACGGAACGAGCTGAATCTCCACCGTCTGGGTATTTCACTCTCTATGAGAGTTTCTTTTATGGTTGTCTACTCTGGTTTCCGATTCCCAGCTTGATCATCCATTTCCTATACAAACATGGGTTAGCGCCGAGCCAAGTTACGCCTCGTGGGATGCGTCACTTAGTTGGGATTTTGGTTCGGAGCTACGAGTGTGATGCGACTGTTCGCATCTTCCATCTTCGGCAGTTCCTTGAGTTTCAAAAGATCAAGAACTCCCGAGCCTACTATATCTCCAATAAAAAGCAAAAAAAAATAATCGAAGGCTTCCGAAGCAAGGACGGCGATTGGGGGCACTATTTCTTCTTTGTTCCTATTAATGATGCTACGGTAGAAGCCAAAAGCATCCATTACGTCAAGTCGGAGTGGGGAGATATTGGTGGGCGAGCCGTAGACCCTTCAGGAGATTTGCTAAGTTTTGCTTTGTAGCGAGCTGACCACTGCTTTTTCTGTGGTTTTGCAGTTCGGCAGATTCTCCCACGCTACCCAGAAGACACGCTTACGCTTCGGAACACACTTGCCGCTATAAAGTGCCATTGGGAAAAACATTTTTCCCTGAGAAGAGTTGAAAAAGCCCAAGCTACCTTCGCCGGTGTTGAAGTATCCGACAGCTCGGAGTCCGAATCGCCATTGCCCAGTCCTTCAAGAAGAAATATGAGAAAAAGACTAACGATCCGCGACAAACAGGCGCTGAAGGAGAAGGAAGAAAGAGAGGCAGCCGTCCGAGCCGGCGAGGCAACTGTCATGATGGAACAAAATGCCGAGCCAGTTGTTCAGACTGTCACCAAGGTGGAGAAACAGCTTCTTCCCAAGCCTCCTGCAACTGATGCAGATAACAGGGAAACGGTTTCTGCCATTGTTCCCGCCACCAGACCTTCTAGATCGGCGCTTGCTCAGCACAAAGATGTCAGGAAGAAACGCGCTGCTACCGAGACTGATAAGGAAAAGGCCAACGAAAAACCGAAAAGAAAACGTTAAAAACCTGCCGATCCAATTCCTCCCGAGCCAACACTAGCGTCATTTCGACAAGAAGGATCAGCACCAATCTGTAATGACGCCGAAGCTTCAGCGACTCTCTTCTCGCAGGTTCGCTGCTCGGGTGATAGACTGCCGCCTGTTGATGTTCTAACCCATGGCGACCTGTATACTGATATGTCGCTCTGAGGCATCAAAGTAAGTTCGTAGACAAAAATTGTTGTTAAGTAACAAACCCTTAGAGCTAAATGTTTGTTCTTATGATCAGTTCGTTGCGTCTATTAACAAGATCGTTGCTGTTTTTGAGCAAGATGTGAGGAAGGATGGACGCCGGATCGAAGATGCTCAAAAAGATGCATCCTTCTTGAAGAACAGAGTTGCCGAGCTGGAGAGTAAACACGCTGACGAGCTGACAGTTGCTTCAGCTCGGATCGAGGCTCTGGAGAAGGAGAAGGCGTACCTCAAGGATGAGTGGAACAAGACAGGTGACTTAGCGATGAGGTTGGATCTCTCCAAGCAGAAAAGGCTGCCGAAATTGAATCTCTGAAGAGGCAACTCACTGCCGTAAATGCTTTGCACGAGGTGGATGTTAAGAAGGCTCAGAAGGCAGCGAGGCGGGAGATGTTCGAGAGATTCCAGGAACGGCTTGCCAAGATTGAGAAGAAAATTGACGAGCTGAGAGAGGCGAAAGAGAAGGAACTCGATCTAGCCCAGGTTGACAGCAACCTTCAGTTGCTCGAAATTCTGCAGAAAGAGGATGCGCCTGCCCTTGACTCCGAGGTGGCGAAACTGACGGGCTGGAGAGCTAATCTGGTCGAGGCGGCTGATGAGTTCAAGAAGATTGAGGCCGAGCGGAAGAAAGATCTGACGCTTTCTGCTGTTTCCTCAGATTCCACAGGCACTCTGTTAGGGAGTGAACCAGTGGAGAATGCGGCGGCGAACGTTGATGTTGCAGATTTTTCAGGTTCGAATGCTGGTACGCCTGGGATTGCCACTCTTGTTGTTGAGAAACCTTCCGAGCCGAATCCTTAGAATGATCTTTTTCTATGTTTCTTTAACTTCAAACTCTGTTATTCTATTCGGTATATCTTTGTTTAAGACAAGCGCCTGGATGGCTTTATCCAACCCTTTTGTGTGTTAATTGCTAAGTCCTGTAACGTTTGCCATTCGTTGGCATGAAATCTCTTATCCCTTGCTGGAAATATCTATCTATGTTCTCGTTCGTCTTTTTGATGTGATATTGCGAACCATCTTTGTTTAGTAAAGAATATGGATAGTCTTTTTAGTGTCAGTTTAGGGGTTGCGGTGTTCCGGCTTACATTCCCGTTCTTTTGACAGTGAAGCATGTTCAAAATCTCATACTAACTTTTTAGGTTTAGTATTATGTTTCTGAGATGTTTATGACCAGTGTACCAAGAGGTGTTTACTGGGTTTCAGAGTTTAGTTTGAGTGTTAAGACTTGCGAGTTTTCGACTTACGGGTCCCTCTCAAAGATAAACTTGTAAGAATATCGTCCAGGATATACCTTTCGGATATTAGATTAGGATATACCCAACCGGAATTTGTATAGCGCACTTTTATACCCGTAAGAGGGTGTTGAGAACCCTATCCCGTATAGAGATAGTGGTTAAAATCCGTAAAAGATGTAGTTGTTCGTCTGTTGTGGCCAGCAACAAACGAGGTGACGGATTATCCATGGAGGATGTAAAGTTGTGTCCGAAGAAGTTTGAAGTCATTACCTTTAAAGAGTGATGCGAGATGTGGGAGTATACATGTATACGTACCCACTCCCCCCCTTTTAAGGAGGGGGACAACTAAACGCGTCCGAAGACGAGCTGCCTACGTACCCTTTTCAGGGATCAAGTCATCCCGTAGTTCATGCGAAGTGATTTAGTGGTAATAACTCTTTAGGTGCATTGCATTCCAAGATCTTGGTATCGGAACATCAGACATGTTTGAGAGCTCGTATACTCCTGGTCGAACTGCTTTGGTGATTTTGTAGGGTTCCCAGTTTGCTCATAGTTTGCCAGCGTTTGTTTCGGCTGTGTACTGAAAAACTTTGCGGAGAACCAGATCACCTTCTTTGAACTTGCGACTTCTGATGTTAGTGTTGTAATACTTAGCTGCTGCCTGTTGGTAATTTTGAATCCAAACCAGTGCTTGATCCCTTCGTTCGTTAACCAAATCTAACTCGTCAAGTAACATGAGGTGATTCAGTCCTTCCTGCCCTGAAAGAAGTCTGCTTCGTACTCCGGGAAATTGGACTTTGGCTGGGATGACACATTCTATGCCGTAGACAAGAGCGAAAGGTGTTCACCGGTGGCACGCCGCGGAGTGGTTCGGTGTGACCATAATACTCCTTCGAGTTCATCTGCCCAGCGTCCCTTCTTTGCATCAAGACATTTTTTCAGACCGTCGAGGATAGTCTTCTTCACTGCTTCTGCTTGCCCATTCCCTTGTGGATAGCGTGGCGTAGACTTGCTGAGTCGTATCTTTCATGTTTCGCAGAAAGCTTCAAACCTTGTAGAGATAAATTGTGAGCCGTTGTCGGTGACAATTTCGTATGGAACTCCATGTCGGCATAAGATATTCTTCCAGACAAAATTTTCTACTTGTGCATCCTTTATGTTGGCGTAAGAATCTGCCTCTACCCATTTGGAGAAGTAATCTGTCAAAACCAGCAGAAACCTCTTCTGTTTGGACCTATGGAGAGGCCAGACGATATCCATGGACCAGCGCATGAAAGGGTAGGGCGCTGAGATTGATGACAGCAACTCCGTGGGTTGATGAATCATTGGGGCATGTCGTTGGTATTTTTCGCACCTGGCAGAGAACTTCTCGCAGTCTTTCACCATTGTTGGCCAATAGTAACCATGGCGCTTGATCTTGACTGCCAAAGCTCTTTCGCCGGAGTGATTACCACACGAGCCACTATGGACCTCTTCCATGATGTTTCTTGCTTCGGCGCCTTCGACGCAAGCGTCCTGAGAATCTCCACTTGAAGATGTTTCCATCTAAGAGAACATATCGAGCAGCTTGAGCTCTGAGTTTTCTGGCAGCCCACTTATCTGATGGTGCCTCGCCGTCCATGATATATACTCGGATTGCTCCCAACCATTCTTTGTCGCATCCATAGTCCGTTTCTGTTTGCTGTGGGTCTTCCTCCATCTCCACTGCTTCACCTTCGGCCGGAGGTCCTGTTTCAGGTTCCTCCTCTATCTCAATTGCCTTGTCCTCCACCAATGGTGTCATGTTCTGGTCATCTAGAGTGGTGGTGTCGGTGCTGCCCTTTTCTGCAGGATTTAGCCCAGATATACCTTCGGCTTGAGTAGCTGTTTGGGAGCGAGTGACCGCATTCACGGTGTCAGAGAGGTTGATACTTGGGTTTTTGATGAATTCCACTGGGATTATCCTTTTCAAATCCGGATCGGAGGTGGATGCGAGTGCTGCTAGTTCATCTGCCGAAGTGTTTTCTCCGCGTGGTATCCGTGTTAATGTGAACTCTTTGAACTGTGCAGCCAGTTCTTTGACAATCTTTAGATAAGCTTCCATTCGATCATCTCTGGCAGTGTACTCACCGCTGACTTGGTTGACTACCAGCTGCGAATCACAGTAGGCTTGGATGTGCGAAACCTTGAGTCCAAGAGCAAGTCTCATTCCAGCAATCAAAGCTTCGTATTCTGCTTCGTTATTGGATGCGCGAAAACCCAGGCGGAATGACTGTTCAAGGATTTTGCCTGTTGGAGAGGTTAACCGTATTCCCACTCCGGATCCTTATTTTGATGATGATCCATCCACATGGAGCCTCCATATTGTGCTCGGAGCCGGCTCTTCTATCACTTCTTCTGGGAGTTCTATCAGAAAGTCAGCTAGGACTTGAGACTTTATGCAGGTTCTGCTTCGATACTCGATGTCATATTCGCTCAGCTCTATTGCCCACTTTGCCAATCTCCCAGACTGGCTAGGGATATGCAAGACGGATCGCAGTGGGAAGGTAGTCAAAACCACAATCGAATGTGACTGGAAGTATGGTCTCAACTTTCGAGCGGACATTATCACAGACAATGCCAGCTTCTCCATCTGTGGATACCAGGTTTCAGTGTCGGTGAGAGTCTGACTGACGTAGAAAATTGGCCTCTGCTCTCTGCGCTCTTCCCTGACGAGTACACCACTTACTGCCGTGGCCAAAACGGCCGTGTATAGAAAAAGTGGCTCGCCTTCCACTGGTTTCGTAAGTATTGGAGGGCTGGCTAGGTCTTCTTTCAATTGTTGAAAAGTCTGCTCGCATTTTTCTGTCCATTCAAACTTCTTGTTCCCACGCAGTGTGTCGTCGAAAGGCAAACATTTATCGGTTGACCGAGAGATGAAACGATTCAGTGCGGCGACCCGCCCTGTTAGCCTCTGGACTTCACGCTTTATTTTCGATGACACCATCTGTATGAGTGCATCAATCTGTTTCGGGTTAGCTTCAATTCCACGGTGGGTGACCAGGTACCCAAGGAACTCTCCGGACGTGACCGCAAATCTGCACTTGGTCGGGTTCAGCTTCATGTTATGTAGATTCAGTTGCTCGAAACATTTTGTTAGGTGAGCTACGTGATCCTTCTCCTCTAGAGATTTCACCAGCATGTCGTCTATGTATACTTCCATTGTCTTTCCTAGTTGGCCAGCGAACATTCGATTCACTAGTCGCTGGTAAGTTGTTCCGGCATTTTTGAGACCGAACGGCATCACTTGATAGCAATATATCCCACGGTCCGTGATGAACGCCGTCTTCTATTGATCGTCTGGGTTCATTAGGATTTGGTTGTATCCGGAGAAAACATCCATAAACGAAAGGAGTTTGTTGCCTGCTGTTGCTTCCACCAATCGATCGATGTGTGGTAGTGGAAAGCTGTCTTTTGGACAGGCTTTGTTCAGGTCGGTGAAGTCCACGCATACACGCCACTTCCCATTATTCTTCTTGACCACTACTAGGTTAGCGAGCCAGTCCGGATATTTTGCTTCGACTATTGATCCCACGCGTAACAACCTTTCCACCTCGTCATTCGCTGCTTGTGCTCTTTCTGGTCCAAGTTTTCGCCTTTTCTGTTTGACTGGTTTGAAGGTCAGATCCACGTTTAACTCGTGACATGTCACGTTGATACTGATGCCGGGCATGTCTTCTGCTTCCCATGCGAAGGTGTTTACGTTCTTTTTAAGGAAAGAAATTAGCTCTCCCCTTATCGGATGTCTCAGCTCGGCCCCTATCTCCACGTAGCGTTCAGGGTGATTGTCATCAATTTTTACCGAAACAACGGGATCGCAGATGGGTTTGCTCTTCCTCTCACGATCCTCCGCAATCTGTAATTGCTATAAGAGTTTTGCCAACTCCTTCTCGGGTTCCCTGTCAGTCTTCATCTTCTTTCTCTTGGTGGTGGTTTCTGTGACGGGGTTCCTGAGTTTGTGTTCGGCTAGGAAATAAATGCGGGACTCTTTTTGGTTTTCCCAAATTGTTTTGACTCCTCCGGGGGTTGGAAATTTGATGCAGAGGTGAGAGGTCGATGGTACGGCTCGCATTGAGTTTATCCAGGGGGTACCCATAATCACATTGTAGATCGCAGGATGATCTGCAACCGAAAACTCTACTATCTTGGTTACTTCTTCGGCTCGGACAGGAAGTTTTATTGTCCCAAGGGTCATGGTTGTTTCTCCTGAGAATCCGGTTAAAGGCTTGGGCGCGGCTGTGATTTTGGATAAGTCTATGTTCATTCCTCTGAGAGTTTCCCGGAAGATCACATCTACAGAGCTTCCCGTGTCTATCAGAACTCGGGCAACATCGCAATCGTCTACGATTAATTCTATCATGAGGGGGTCGTTATGTTTTCGGTCGATGCCGGTGGTTTCCCTTTCTTCGAACGAGATGACGTCGTTGGGAAGTTTGGAAGGTGCTGACCAGTTGACACTTGCATCGGCTCGCCGCTGAAATTTTTTGATTGATGAAACCGTGTCCGAACAGTATTGTGATCCTCCCATTATCATATTTATTCTTCTTCGAGAACCTGACTGTGTCGCCTCGTCATCTCGTCTTCCTCGCTTGGGAGTATCATCATTTTGATTTGTCTGGTTTGGCTGATCCTTGTTGCCCTCTTGCTCAAAGTCCTTCAGGCTGACTGCGTTACCGAGTTATCGGGCTACCAATTTTGCCGCAAGCTCCATCCCCAAGGTTTGGCAGTTGGCAGTTGAATGACCGTGCATGTGGTGATACTCGCAGTAACCTTTTTCGTCATACAAACTTTGACTTCGTGTCCAGGTGTTCCATGGTGTTTTGCCTCGGTTTGTTCCCACCTGGTAGTTATGGGCTCCTCCAAAATTGGGTTTCTCATGGTGCACATATCCGTTTCCTTGAACGCTCTTCTTCTGAGGCGGTTGGTTCGGAGTTTGGAAGGAACGGTTCGTTGCTTTGGCGACTCCATATTTCTGGGACAAAACCTTCATCTTTTCTTCGTTGACTATGAAATCCGAGGCTCGGTGTAGTGCGTCTTGGATTAATAGTGGTGTGTTCAGAGCAATCTCTTTTCGGAATTCGGATTCGTACCACAGAGCCCTTTTTAAAGCGAGCACAGCGGCCTTGTCACTTATGTCTTCGACTTTCGACATTACTGCTTTGAACCTTCCTATGAAGCTTCGTAATGTCTCCGTAGGCCCTTGAGTCAATGTCCATAGGTCGGCATCTGAGGCTCCTCGATCCATAAACATGGAGTAATGCTTCAGGAAGGCGGCAGAAAGCTGCTCAAAATCATCAATGGAGTTCCGCTCTAATCTTGAAAACCACTGGAGAGCTGCCCCCTTTAGATGCTCCACAAATATGAGGCAGAAACCGGCATCTCTTTCCATTTCTCTGAAATTGGCTCGGCCCATCGCTATGATAAATGCCGTTATATGTTCTTTTGGGTCGGTTGTCCCTTCGTAGACTGGGACTTTGATCTTTCCTGGGTCGGAGATCCTTACCTTGGTAATTCGTGCTGTAAACGGTGTATTATGTGCTTCCTCCAGTACGCGGTCAATCTCCGGGACTTTACTGGTTGCCTTCTGCACCTGGGATCGGACGGCTTTCATCTCAGCAGTGGCTCGGATCAAGGAGGCTCAGATTTCGTCCAACTCTTCTCTCTGGGAACGGCTCGTTGTTCTTGGCTCGTCAGTGTATTGTGCCTGTCGTACCCACAAGAGATTTTCTTCCTCTTCTGCTAAGCTCCTGGCTCAGTTTAGGTTGATGTTGCCTTCGCTGGCTCGGGCTTCCGTCAGTGTTGGTGCAAACCCTTCGTCAGCGGGATTCTCCGTATTGTGATCTCCTTCCACGTGCCCCTCTTCGTCAAGGACGATTGTTGCAGCTGACCCACCACTGATTTGTTGGTCACGTCCACCCCTGGTTTCTCTCTCCCCACGAACCAGTATAGGTGGCTCGGTGATACTTGATCTGGTTGCCGCGGGTGTTTGTTCGTTGGTGGGATATGGCGGTGGCAATCCTCCCAACGTCCTTGGTACGTCACGTGGTGTTGAAAAATCCAGGGATGTTGGGTTTAAGCCGAGCCGTCTGGTTATTCCGCTAACAGGTGGGTTCGTAGTCGAACCAATTCCTCCAGACCGAATGTTTCTGGCTCGGCTCTCCATTGCTAGTGTCTCAATTCTCTCCGTCAGTGAGCTATTCAGCTTTTCCTGCTCCTCGGCCCTCTTCAGCAACGTGGTCATCATGTTTCTCAACTCTGTCAGCATTTCGGACGTTCCTTCCGTGTTTGCTGGCGGCGGATTGGTCCTTGTTCCAGGAAGATCGATGCCAGTGATGCTTGCGTCATCGCCACTTCGGTCTCCGTCAGTAGTCATCGCTTTAAATCTCGTATTCGGTGGTTCTTAGGTGTCAGAAAACTTGAAATTCCCCACAGACGGCGCCAAATTATGGGAGTCAAAACTCGCACAACCAAAAACTTGTAAAGAGATTTAGGGATTCGACAAACTTCTATGTAAAGAAACCAAGAACAGAGATCCAAAGATGGAGATTTTATTCAAGCTGCTTTCAAAGCTGTTTGTAAAGTAATAAGTGTTTTTCTAGGTCAATTTTCGGATCCCTTTTTCAAAAGGGGTACATGTCTTATTTATACAAGAAAAAGTCGGCTAGGCCTTTTTCCTAAAAGAATAAGGAAAACTTCCTTTCTCTGGCTCGGATGTGGGCTTCTTATTTTAGCTCGTTATCTTAGCCCACCAATCTCTTATGGCTCGTCGCCTCGGCCCAACAAGATATTGGGCTGGTTGCTTTACTGGGTCATCGGTGAGCTGGCTCGTCGCTTGTCTCGCCTGTTTCTCCCATTGCCGAGCCAGGGAGTTGGTTTGCCAACATGTTGGCTCGTCACCGTAAGTTGGTTTGCCAACATGTTGGCTCGTCACTAATCCTTCCTGATGCCTAGCCAAGCGTTGGCTCGTCACTCATTTCTTCATGCTTAGCCAAATAATGGCTCGTCTCTTGCTTCTTCTTGCTGCCGAGCCAAGTGTGGCTCGTCTTCTCCTTTCCCCTGTTGCCGAGCCAAGTTTGGCTCATCTTTTCTTCTTCCTTGTTGCCGAGCCAAGTTTGGCTTGTCACTCCTTTCTCCTTGCTGCCTAGCCAAGATGTTGGCTCGTCACCTACCCAAACGTTGGCTCGTCACTCACTGCTTCATGCCTAGCCAAACGTTGGCTCATCACCTAGCCAAACGTTGGCTCGTCACTCACTTCTTCATGCCTAGCCAAAAGTTAGCTCGTCACTGCTTCTTCCTGCTGCCTAGCCAAGATGTTGGCTCGTCATTGCTTGCTTATGCCGCCGAGCCAAGAGTTTGTGCTTACTTGGCTAGCCTTTTCTCCATACTTAGTCTTATCAGCAGTTGATCTCGACCAGGTAAAAACCGACCCCAAAGAAAAGTTATAAGAGACCTTAAAAGGACATTTGGTCAAAGAAAACCTCAGTTGGATCAGAGGAATTTAATTGTGGTTCGAGTTAGTTGATCTTATCGACGATACGGGGCATATCATGGGTAAAAAAGGGTCGAGATTGGGACAAGAGAGCCAAATCAGGTTAGAAACATTAAGTAAAAGGAAGATAAAGCTAAGGAAGTAAATTTGGATCGAGAGATTATCAAGTTGGTACGAAGAAAATGGAATTTGGGTCACGCGGTACGTGAGACAAAAACTCGGTAAGCCTTATACGATCTAATGTGATCGAAATAGGACCAGGTTGCTCCCAACCCATTTAGAGGATTATGGGAAGGATAAAAAGGACTTATAAATATAGAATGGATGAAGAAAAATCAGTTTGGTTCAAGAGATTAACTCGATGGCCGAAACAGACTGAATCAGGCAGTTTTTCCGAGAACCATGGGTAAGCTGCTGGGTGACTCACCTACCTGTGTGCTAGCTTGGGCGTGTGTCAGCTGTGTGTAGGCGTGTGTCATCCACACGCCTGGTCCTGCATCATAAGTAAGCACGACAAATCATTAAGCACGACAAATCAGTAAGCACGACAAATCGGTAAGCACGTGGTGTCGCGACCGTGAGTGATGAGTCACCACAAGCAGCTGGACGAAAATTTTCCTATAAATATGAACCAGCTTCTCCCATTTTCGTATCCAAAAACCATAGCAAAGCTCTGCCCAAATCTGTCCGTGAACCGTGACAGTGAGCCGTGAACCGTGGTCCGTCGAGAAAAATTTAGGGTAAGCCTATCGAACCCAAACTTTCCAGTCCGACATGTTTTCGCGTTCTGAGCATGAATATGAACTTAGTTTCTTAATCCGAAGCTTGGAACTACCACGAAACTTAGGTGAAAGTTTCGGCTGGATCATGAAGAAATAAGTCTAAAATTCGAAAGTGATCCTATGCGGTCTAGGTAAGACCCGTGATCTCTTGGATAGCTAGTTCACCTTAGAATTTTGTATTTTCCTATGTTAAATAGTGTGATCTGTTCCAACAGATCCTAATTCCAAGTTTAAACGTGGATAGAGATTTCCAAGTTAAACCATGACCTTCCATCAAACCAAAGGCGAGTCTTGGTGTATGCGTGTTGTTTTACTGCAAAGCAAGTATGAGTGTGCATGATTGCATTGATGCTTGATGATTGTTTCTCTGTGTTTATAAGTTATGCATTTGATTATTAAGCATGTGAGGTTCTTTGACGTTTAAATAATTACACTTGTTAGATTTTGCTTCAAAGCTCTAACTTGTGCAGTACGTTTAAAACTGAAATTGTGTTATATGTTTGGTTGCATTCACTTGTTAGATTTTGCTTCAATGCTCTAACTTGTGTAATACATATAAGAATGAAATTGTGCGGTGTGTTTATAAGTTTACTTGCAGCTTAATTGCCCTGTAAACAATATAAACTTGTGATGAACGCGGTAAGACTCTTCCCTAAATACCGTGGCTTAACTAGTCCAAAAAGAGTACTAGTTTAAGTATACGAAGACACGGAGAGACGGGATTGCAGCCTAGGGCCGTGTACTGCATGACGATGCAGAATTTCCGGTGCGAATTCCTTATTAGCATAAGGCCATTGGAATGATGAGGTATCATCAGTCGTTTAGCTTTTGTGGCTACGGGCTGAGTGATGACTTCTGGTGTGATGTGAAGGGAAGTAGTCAATCGCGAAAGGCCTTAATAAAAACTTAAAGATTAAAACTCAAAACTTGAAAGATGCATATATAATGCTTTCATTGCTTATGTTATGCATAATTGCGTGTGATTGTTATTTTGGATTT
Organism: Pseudoturritis turrita; assembly: GCA_900406555.1. Taxonomy (NCBI): domain Eukaryota; kingdom Viridiplantae; phylum Streptophyta; class Magnoliopsida; order Brassicales; family Brassicaceae; genus Pseudoturritis; species Pseudoturritis turrita. The sequence goes on along the minus strand of OVBL01000950.1, from coordinate 753,057 downwards.
TGGTTGGGAAATTATATGTATGTTAGGGGAGCCTGACTCACTAAGAAAATTAGTTGCTTACGACTCTGCTTGTTTTGCAGGTGACCATTAGCGGGTAAACCATACGGGTGTACACAAGAAACGCTAGGAAACCAGCGGTAGTTTATGTTGCCTTATGTAAATGACTAATGTTTAATATGTATGATAGCGTTTTGAGTACTAGACTCATTGCCGGCATGTATATACACTTTTGTATCATGTTTAAGAACCTAAATATAATTATGTATAAAAATGTGTTCTTTATACTTGGGTTTCATGTGATACTAATCCTAGTCCGGATGAACTAACTAAGGGTCATAGCTCGGGTTGAGAAGCTTTGAGTTGTGCGCGTTAGGGAATGTGTACTTGGATGTTTGGTCTAGGGTCTCTGGATGAATTCTGGAAACCTCGGATCGAATGTCTAAGTGCACATCTGTGACATTTTCGGTCAATCGATGATCAGGGGTGTTACAAAAGATGGTATCAAAGCATGGTTTTTACGATGCTCAAATGGGACTTGATTTTCAAATGATTTATCGAGTCAAATGGGTCGCAAAAGACAATAAGGATAAGCTGGATAGTTCCTGTACTTTAGAATAGGGTGGGTTAAGTACTTACCTTATTTTTCGATGTAGCAATGCCACTGCGGCTTATTATTACGCATGGAGGATGAAGAAATCGGTGCATACATACAACTCCAATATACATGACCCTGGAGTGTTATCATTGCGGTCGAGTTGGACATTATCCATGGGCTTGTTCAAGCATGAGACAACCCGGATTTGTTCCGAACCATGTCACTTGTTATTTCTGTGGAAGAAATGGTCATTACTCGATTAGTTGTCTGCGTACTTCTTTGACTCCTCGAGATCCTTCACAAATAATCCGAGAATCAAGGAGACGGTTGGTGATAAAGTTTCAGCTTGGTGATAAGCATTCTCGGAACTCGACTAATCCTCAGATGTAAGTAATTGAACCTTTTTAAATCCATCAAAGTTTCGATTACAGGTACGTAAGGGTTTTAACTCATGATGTGATTGATTGAAATGATAATTATGTTTACTTGATGATTGATTGCATGATGAGTATGAAGTTATAAATGAAAAGTTGAATGCTTTTTTTGTAACATTACGTGTTAAGTGGTGTTCCCACACATGTTTTGTTTGACTTTGGAGTAACACATAGTTTTGTGTCTCTCAAGTTCGTTGCTGGTCGTGAGGGGACCTTTACAATTGTAAAGGTTTGAGTGTGTGCCCCTTTAGAACAACCGAAAACTAAAACCTTTAAGCCAAAAGTTGTTTACGGGAAGTTCTAGTGTGGATCGATGAAGAAGTCTTCTTGGCTGATCTACTAGTTATCCTTGGACCAGCATGAAGCCGTTTGACTATGGAGGAGTATGAAGATTCCGAGTAGTTGACTTATGAAAAGTGAGGAATTGTACAAGTCCAGAGTAAACAGTCTTCATCAGTGATTGTGAGATCAGTTTAAGAATCCAAGATCAGTCAGACCCGAAGTGAAGAAGGAAAAGTTGGTTAGGAAAGTGAAGAATACAGAGGAACGATTACACGGGAGGAATATGGATGATCAGTGAAGATGCATTCAAGAATCCAGTCAAGATCAGGAATGCATTTGGTTTAGCATTGAAGATTATGATGGGTTAAGAGAAAGGGAAGTCTACTTGGTATTGACCATTGTGGGAGAAGGACTAGAGGATAAATGGAAGCTTAAAGATATTTTAGTTATGAAGAAGTCTGGGGATGGGTTCAAACTGTTAAAGGACTACATCCTCTCTGAAGTAATCATTTACCATTTCCCTTGGATCGAGTGCATCTCTGATAACCAAGGCACCAACCCAGATGATCCAGTTCTTTTAGTTGAGTCAGAGGAACAGTGAGAAGATTTGTTGAAAAAAGAATTCATTCGACCAAGTTCATCACCGTGATAAGCTCCAGTACTCTGTAGAGAAGAATGATGGAAGCTTGCAGTTGAGTACAAGAATTACCATGTTCATGTAACATCAATGAATCTCTATCTCAGAGCAAGATATGATGAAGACTACCTCTAGGATGTGTTAAAGGAAGAATGTAGCGGACGAGATTTAGTACCATTGGACAACTCTAAACCGTTAGGAAGGGAAGGAAAGAAGCAAATGATGGGGGATAGTGTATCAAGGGATCAATAGAACCAGAATCAAGAACAAGTATATGGTATCAAGGATTGAAGAATGATTGGATCCACCTAAAGGTGCAAGTTAGTTCTCTAGGAGGGATTTAGCAACAAGTTGCCATCAAACTTGTATTCCCGAGACAAATGAAGTGAGATTTATTGTCAAGCATAGTGAGGATAACCAGTTAGGCTTGGCGGTTATACCATATTGTTTACCATTACACCAGCAATGCTTAGGAGATCAATAAGCAAAGTTGGTGGGAATGGGTAGACAAGTACGACATCCTGGAGATTGCCGTTAGGATGCGGTATTGTCATCACGGCTTTATAGTCATGATGTTTGGACCTACCAAGGCACCAACAACATTCACAAGATTAATGGATGAAGTTTCTTTGGGAATACTTGGACGAGTTGGTAATCATCTTTCTCGATGATATACTCACGAAGAGACGAAGGTCGAGAATCATGAAAAGTATGTGAGGAAAGTTTAGAAGCACTTAAGGAGCCAAAAGCTTTTGCTAAGTTTAGCAAATATCATTTCCAGAAGAGGGAAAATTGGTTGTGAAGGCACGAAGTATCTGAATATGGAGTCTCTCCCGGTCAGGAAAATATTAAGATGGTACATGAGTGGATTTACCCAAATGCTATGAAAGGTGTAGCATTTGAATAAAACGAAGAGGAAGATCGCATGTCTAATTGATTGAACATCCTGAGAGGATTTAAGATGTGTGATAATGCAAGGCAAAAAGGTCATTGCATATGCATTGAGACAGCTAAGAGGACATGACACATCATTCCTTACTTAGCACCCATCCAGGAAGTACTAAAATGTACCATGATATTCCTCGGTACTACCATTAGCTGGGAATGAAGAGATTAGTTGCGTAATGGGTGACATGATGCTAGACTTATCAATAGATTAGAGCTGAGCATCAGAAACCGGAGGGATTACTACAGAACTTACTAATCCCAGAATGGAAATGGAAAGCAGTGGTCATGGAAATTGTAATCAGATTACCAAAAGCACCAAAATATGGTAGCAATGCAATATGGGTAATTGTAGATCGATTGACCCAGAAAGATAATTTCTTACCCATTAAAACTTGTTGACAAAGTCGGAGTAATAGTTGAGCTACACCTAAAGCACATGGAGAAATTACATGAAATATTTGACCGCGAACCAAGGTTCAAAGATTAATTTCGGCGGGCCTTGCAAGAAGAATTGGGAACCAGCCTTCATATAAGTAAATTATTCCATCCCGGGACAGATGGATTAACGGAGGTGAATTATAAGAACTTGGGAGAATTACTTCGAAGGTGTGTGTTAGTTTGGCCAGGGAGTTAGGAAGGCTACTTGCCGTTGTAGCATTTCAAACAACAATAGATACCATGAAGGATTTGGTATGCTTCCCTATGAAGCTTGGAATGGACGGCCAAAATATTCTTGTTATAAGATGTCAAGAGAGAAATTTGGGGTCAAGACAGAACAACCTGATGGACATAGCGGTACAGGAAGTTTGTTTGATGGTAGAGGATGATTAAGTTCAGATGAGACAAGAATGTTTTGATGGGTTTGGATCCTTGGAAATTTTCGATCAAGAAAAGATTAGTTGGGTTAAGAAGAACTGCTTTTATTTTGAGGATTTTGAGTTGGATTAAACTGATCAGTTCAGAGTACAACCGTGGGTCAACGATAGAAGATCAGTTTATCTGATAAGATCAGAACATTAGAGAATAAAGAGTTATTGTAGTACTAAAATATGTGATAAACACGGGAGCCACTAGAAGAAAGATAGTGAGTCACTTGTCACCGTAAAAGCCAATTCAGAGTTAGTAGGACAAGTGTGACAACTTTATGGACAAGAGTAAAGTCTTAATCAAGTATACATCAGGAAATGATTAAGGTTCACAGCATAGTTTCGTGAACCTCTCCATAAGCCTTGGAAACCAATCTCCATATAAGTATAAATTTCCATCCTCAGATCGATGGACAGGGGCGGATAATAGAATGGGCATTAGGAAAGTACATCCATCGTGTGAGTTGGATACATTAAGTAATGGGAATAGTACTTACCCTTGGTAGAATTATCGTATAATAATAACTACCACTCAAGCATAAAAGAATATGGAGAAGGTACCCAACTGTCAAAAGCAATATGGAGACCATAGAAGAAGAAGAAGAAGAAGAAGAAGAAGAGTAATTTGGACGTCAGAGCTGGGGTATAGTTGAAAGTAACTGCACTTCCTGAAAAGGGAAATAGAGGTTTGAAATGTTAAGGTAGTTGCCCACACGGTATATTGGACCATACCGTGTTATAAGAAGAGTAGGAGAAGTGACCTATCGTTTGGATATTCCTTCGGATATAGCACTTGTACCAGTGTTCTGTGTTCATGTAACGAAAATATATTCCGCGATCCGAATATGATAGAACCCCAATGGATATAAGCTCTCCAAACCAATTTAACCTATCCTAAATGACCTGAACAGATGAGAGAAATGATAAGTTAGAAAGTTAAAGAACTGATACATTTTTCAAGACCAAACGGTTGGGAAAAGGAACATTGGATATGTTAGATTGGGAAGATAAAGAAGAATTGCATACAACTTATCCAGAACTCTCTGCGAAACCTGAGAACCCTTATGAATTCGGGACGAATTCTGTTGGGGGGGGGGATGTAATGATCCTGATAAGAGCTGAATTTGACCAAGGGAAATTCACTTAGAATTATCAATAGAAGGTAAAGATAAGCCTTTAGGTCGAAACTAAAGAAAGTCGGGTCAAGTGAGTTTCAATTTTCACTCGTAAGGACGGTTGATACGGTTAGACCAAGATAGGTTGGATCCAAAGTTCCAAATTAAGCCAAGTGGAATTGGGAAAGTTATAAGAGACCTTAAAAGGAAATTTGGTCAAAGAAAATCTCAGTTGGATCAGAGGAATTTAATTGTAGTTCGAGTTAGTTGATCATATCGACGATACGGGGCATATCGTGGGTCAAAAAGGGTCGAGATTGCGACAAGAGAGCCAAATCAGGTTAGACAAATTAATTAAAAGGAAGATAAAGCTAAGAAAGTAAATTTGGATCGAGAGATTATCAAGTTGGTACGAAGAAAATGGAATTTGGGTCACGCGGTACGTGAGGCAAAAACTCGGTAAGCCTTATACGATCTAATGTGATCGAAATAGGACCAGGTTGCTCCCAAAACATTTAGAGGATTATGGAAAGGATAAAAAGGACTTATAAATATAGATTGGATGAAGAAAAATCAGTTTGGTTCAAGAGATTAACTCGACGGCCGAAACGGACTAAATCAGGCAGTTTTTCCGAGAACCATGGGTAAGCTGCTGGGTGACTCACCTACCTGTGTGCTAGCTTGGGCGTGTGTCAGCTGTGTGTGGGCGTGTGTCATCTGTGTGTGGGCGTGTGTCATCCACACGCCTGGTCCTGCATAATAAGTAAGCACGACAAATCATTAAGCACGACAAATCAGTAAGCACGACAAATTGGTAAGCACGTGGTGTCGCGACCGTGATCGATGAGTCACCACAAGCAGCTGGACGAAAATTTTCCTATAAATATGAACCAGCTGCTCCCATTTTTGTATCCAAAAACCATAGCAAAGCTCTGCCCAAATCTGTCCGTGAGCCGTGAACCGTGGTCCATCGGGAAAAATTTAGGGTAAGCCTATCGAACCCAAACTTTCCAGTTCGACATGTTTTCGCGTTTTGAGCATGAATATGACCTTAGTTTCTTAATCCAAAGCTTGGAACCACCACGAAACTTAGGTGAAAGTTTCGGCTGGATCATGAAGAAATAAGTCTAAAATTCGAAAGTGATCCTATTCGGTCTAGGTAAGACCCGTGATCTCTTGGATAGCTAGTTGACCTTAGAATTTTGTATTTTCGTATGGTAACTAGTGTGATCGGTTCCAACAGATCCTAATTTCAAGTTTAATCAGAAACGTGGATAGAGATTTCCAAGTTAAACCATGACCTTCCATCAAACCAAAGGGGAGTCTTGGTGTATGCGTGTTGTTTTACTGCAAAGCAAGTATGAGTGTGCATGATTGCATTGATGCTTGATGATTGTTTCTCTGTGTTTATAAGTTATGCATTTGATTATTAAGCATGTGAGGTTCTTTGACATTTAAATTATTACACTTGTTAGATTTTTCTTCAAAACTCTAACTTGTGCAGTACGTTTAAAACTGAAATTGTGTTATATGTTTGGTTCCATTCACTTGTTAGATTTTGCTTCAAAGCTCTAACTTGTGCAATACATATAAGAATGAAATTGTGCGGTGTGTTTATAAGTTTACTTGCAGCTTAATTGCCCTGTAAACAATATAAACTTGTAATGAACGCGGTAAGATTCTTCCCTAAATACCGTTTCTTAACTAGTCCAAAAAGAGTACTAGTTTAAGTACATGAAGACACGAAGAGACGGGATTACAGCCTAGGGCCGTGTACTGCATGACGATGCAGAATTTACTGTGCGAATTCCTTATTAGCATAAGGCCATTGGAATGATGAGGTATCATCAGTCATTTAGCCTTTGTGGCTACGGGCTGAGTGATGACTTCTGGTGTGATGTGAAGGGAAGTAGTCAATCGCGAAAGTCCTTAATAAAAACTTAAAGATTAAAACTCAAAACTTGAAAGATGCATATATAATGCTTTCATTGCTTATGTTATGCATAATTGCGTGTGATTGTTATTTTCGGTTTTGGTTGGGAAATTATATGTATGTTAGGAGAGCCTGACTCACTAAGAAAATTAGTTGCTTACGACTCTGCTTGTTTTGCAGGTGACCATTAGCGGGTAAACCATACGGGTGTACACAAGAAACGCTAGGAAACCAGCGGTAGTTTATGTTGCCTTATGTAAATGACCACTGTCTAATATGTATGATAGCGTTTTGAGTACTAGACTCATTGCCGGCATGTATATACACTTTTGTATCATGTTTAAGAACCTAAATATATTTATGTATAAAAATGTATTCTTTATACTTGGGTTTCATGTGATACTAATCCTAGTCCGGATGAACTAACTAAGGGTCATAGCTCGGGTTGAGAAGCTTTGAGTTGTGCGCGTTAGGGAATGTGTACTTGGATGTTTGGTCTAGGGTCTCTGGATGAATTCTGGAAACCTCGGATCGAATGTCTAAGTGCACATCTGTGACATTTTCGGTCAATCGATGATCGGGGTGTTACAGTTATGACCAACGATTTTTATTGTTGGGTTTAGGATGAATATTTCGGTTTACGGATACGCTACCGTAAGCATATCCGCTCCGACAATGGACATAGAGTACTGTTGCGACCAACAATTCGTTTGTTGGGTTTTTGAAGATCATTTTGGTTTACGAACGAGTTGCCATCAACAAGTCCGCTCCAACAATGAACATGTATAGTACTTGTTAAGACCAACGATTTGGTTGTTGGGTTTAGGATGAATATTTCGGTTTATGGATACGCTACCGTAAGCATATATCCGCTCCGACAATGGACATAGACATTTATATAGCACGCGCTTTTAATCCGCTAGGATGTAATAGTTAGATCCGTAAAGGATGTGGTAGTTCGTTGTTGTGGCCAGCAGCAAGGAGAGTGAGATAAGATGTCTGTTTAGTTAAGACTTTGAGTAATCCGTAAAGGATGCGAATGAGATGCCTGTTTTTGTTAAGGCTTTAGTAATCCGTAAAGGATATGATATGATAACCTTAGCTTCAAAAAGCTTGCATTAAGTAGATGTATAACCTATTAAAAAAGTGGGAGTATACGAGTATACGTACCCGGGCAGCTGAACCCATCCGAAGACGAGCTACCTACGTACCCTTTGCAGGGATCAAGCCCTCCCGTAGTTCATGTAAAGTGACTCAGTGATCCGTAAAACTTTGCTTTGATAGCTCATTCTTAGGTTGCTGGTTTGGCTTGGCTCTCTTCTCCTTCGTCTTCGTGTTAAGTTCTGCTACGGGATTCCTAAGCTTATGCTCGGCCATAACACAAAGTCGGGACTCCTTTCGATTTCCACGAATGGTTTGGATTCCATTGGGCGTCGAGAACTTTATGCACATGTGGTATGTTGAGGCCACGAGCACATCGTATTTAACCAAGGGGTTCCCATAATGACGTTGTAGATTGCCGGGTGATCGACCACCGAAAATTCCACGATTTTGGTTAATTCTCCAGCCCGAACAGGTAGCTTGATTGTTCCGATTGTCATTGTCGTATCTCCGGAGAATCCAGTCAATGGTGATAGGTGGACGTTCATTCTTCTTAGAGTCTCTTTGAATATTATGTCCACCGTGCTTCCCGTATCTACCAACACTCTGGCCACATCGCAATCATTGATGATTAGTTCGATTACGAGAGGGTCATCGTGAGGTTTGTCGATTCCGGTAGCTTCCCTTTCTTCAAATGTAATTATGTCATTTGGGAACTTAGAAGGTTCGGACCAATTAACGCTGGCATCAGCTCGTCGTTGAAAAGCTTTAATCGACGAGACGGTATCTGAGCAATAGTGAGATCTGCCCATTATCATGTTGATCCGTCTTCTGGGTCCAGGTTGTGGGGCATCGTCATCTTGCCTTCCTAGCTTAGGAAGATCTTCATTCGCCTGCTCTGGGCGGTTCGCGTTGGTATCCATGTCGAAATCCTTGAGGCTAATATCACCCTTGAGTCTGCCAGCTGCCAACTTTGCAGCGAGTTTTAAACCTAGAATACGGCAATTTACAGTCGAATTTCCGTAGATATGGTGCTGTTCGCAATAAGCCGTTTCATCATAAGTCTCTTGGCCCCTGGTCCATGTACTATTCCATGTATCTCTTCCTCGGCCTTGGCCTCATCCTTGCCCGTATCCTGACGAGTTAACTTGGTAACTATGGGTTCCCTTGAAACCTCCTTCGTGCTGGACGTATCCAGAACCTTGGTTGCCCTTTTTATTGTTCGGTGGGTTCGGAGCAAAGGAAAGATAGTTCGTAGACTTCGCCTTTCCGTGCTTCTAGGCTAGGATCTTCACTTTTTCTTCGTTGGAGGCAAAGTCCGTTGCTCGATGCAATGCATCCTTGATCGTGGTTGGAGCATTGAGCGCAATCTCCTTTCAGAATTGTGAGTCGAACCACAAGGCTTTCTTCAATGCTTGCAATGCAGCCTCGTCACTTATCCCTTCTACTTTCGACAGTACCGACTTGAACTGTTCGATGAAAGTTCGTAACGTTTCATTTTGTCCTTGCCCTATGGTCCATAGATCCGCATCGAATGTTCGGCGCTCCATGAATATAGCATAATGCTTGAGGAATGCTGATGACAGGTGATTGAAATTGTCGATCGAATTTCTTCCCAGCCTAGAGAACCATTGGAGAGCTGGTCCTTTAAGGTGCTCAATGAACAAAAGACATTGCCAGCGTCTTCTTCGCCTTCTCTGAAGTTTGCTCGTCCCATTGCTATCGTGAAGGCTGTCAAATGTTCCTTTGGGTTGGCCTTTCCTTCGTAAACTGGTATCTTCATTCTTCCCCGGGTCGGAAACCTTTACCTTCGTAATTCGAGTTGTAAATGGGATGTTCTGTGCTTCTTCAAGCACTCGGTCAAGTTCGAGAGCCTTACTGGTAGCCCTATGCATCTGAGATCGAACAAATCTAATCTCAGTGGCAGCTCGCTCCATACCGGCCCGAATTTCAGCCATCTCCTCCTTCTGAGCTCGGATTACTGCTTTTCGCTCTCTTCGATCTGGGCTCATTGGGCCCAAAGGATGTTCTCCTCTTCCTCGGCAAGGTCTTGATCATGGCCAAGGTTGGTACCGCTTCGTTCGACTCGAGTTCGGGTTGCACCTGCGAGTTCGTCTTCGCAGCGATTTTCCAAGTAGTGTTCACCCTTTGGGCATTCCTCCAGGTCAATCACTGGGTTCCTTCCGTCCGTAGTTTGCGTGTTTGTTTCTTGCGCTGCCGCATTCAGTTTGGTGGTTGCGGTTGGTTGGTTCAGTGGAGGTAATCCGCCTTGGGTTCTCGGTGCATCGTGAGGCGTTGAGAAATCGAGGGCTGTTGGATTGAGACATCGAAGGGGGCACCTTATTAGGTCAACTCCTGAGCTCCTAACTCGGGCTCAGCTCACCGTCGCGAGGACTTCCAGCTTGTCGGTCATCGTTGTGTTCAGCTTATCCTACTCCTCCGCCTTTTTGAGCAGCGTATCTAGCATTATCTTTATCTGAGTCAGGGCCTCCGGGCTTGTCTCCAAATCAGCAAGCACTGGTGCATCTTTCGCTCCGGATCCATCGACCCCGGTGTCCTGCGGGTCATCAGTTTGTCTTTCTCCATCGTCGGTCATCTTCTTCGGATCGTTCGTACAGTGGTTCCTTGGAGTAAGAAATTTTCAAATCCCCTCCTTCTAGCGACAAATTGTGGGAGTCGAAATCAACACAATTAGATTTGTCGGAGGTTTGTTAAGAGGGATGAAATTTTTGCGTATGAACCACGAAAACGAAGATCCAAAGATGGTTTTTATTAAGCTGTTTCAAAAAGCTTTTGCGTACAAGAGTTTGAGAGCAAAAAGTCTAGGGTTTTGCTAAGTAAATTGCGGATCCATTTTTCAAGAGATGTACATAGATATATATACTAGTTTGAGACGGCCAGGTCAATCCCAAAGGGATAAGGAAAACTTCCTAATCCTTCGGGATTTCTGTTTAGCTAAGTCGGCTTGACTTCATGGGCCTTTGTATTGTTATAGGCCGAAGATGGGCTTGTTGACGTCGTACAGAAATGACTTCGGCCAAACAGCTTCGTACAAAAATGACTTCGGCCAGATAGCTTCGTATAGAAATGACTTCGGCCAGACAGCTTCGTATAGAAATAACTTCGGCCAGACAGCTTCGTATAGAAATGACTTCGGCCAGACAGCTCCGTATAAAAATGACTTCGGCCAAACAGCTTCGTATGGAAATGACTTCGGCAAAACTATTTTCGTATGGAATTAACTTCGGCCAGACAGCTCCGTATAGATTTAACTTCGGCCAGACAGCTTCGTATAGAATTGACTTCGGCCAGGTTGACTTCGGCCAGGCTTGGCTTTGGCCTTGCTTGCCGAAGTGGTCTTGCCGAAGCCTTCTGCCCGTTGCCGAAGTGGACAGCTTGGCCGAAGTGAAGGCGTGCCAAAGTGGAGCCATTGGCCGAAGTAGAGGCATGCCAAAGTGGAGCCATTGGCCGAAGTGGAGGCATGCCGAAGTGGAGCCATTGGCCGAAGTGGAGACGTGCCGAAGTGGAGCCATTGGCCAAAGTGGAGCGATTGGCCGAAGTAGAGGGGTGCCGAAGTGGATCCATTGGCCGAAGTGGAGCCATTCGCCGAAGTGGAGGCGTGCCGAAGTGGATCCATTGGCCGAAGTGGAGGCGTGCCGAAGTGGAGCCATTGGCCAAAGTGGAGGCGTGCCGAAGTGGAGCCATTGGCCGAAGTGGCCATTTCCAAAGTCTCGTCTCTCGCCGAAATGGGCTTCTCCGTACCGAAGTGACCCTGCCAAAGTGGGCTCTCCGTGCCGAAGTGACCTTGCCGAAATGACCTTGACGATGTGGGCTCTCTGTGCCGAAGTGGCCATGCCGATGTGGGCTGTTGCCAAAGTCTCCTCTCTCACCGAAGCGGATCATGTGTTGCCGTAGTGGACACGTATCACGGCCGAACTGAGCTCGTATCATGCCTAAGTGGATTCGTATCACGACCAAAATGAGCTCGTACCATGCCTAAGTGGATTCGTATAGAAACAACTTAGGCCACGACTTCGGCGTTGTGCGATTTCTCGTATTTTCATATTTAGCCATTTTTCCATTGATCACAGCTGAGTGGGTTTTGACCCCAACAATAGATTTGACTTCGATTTCTCCTACCAGGGTAAGGGGTCCCACATAGGGGGAGGACGCTCACGCTTGCGCCACTTTCCTTGGCAGGATCAAAGCGTCTGAACGTTTTGATGTTCCTCCGGTCAATACTCTCATAGAGTCTGACGCCTATCTGAATTGGGCCTCGTCTGTTATCCAGGTATATGCTAATCCTTAGAATTCTATTTTCTTTCGTTTTTCTCTTTTTTTTTTGCTATCCTTACGGAATAGTTTGATCAATCGGTCGGTGCGATGAACCATCTCGTTCAACAGTATGATCGCAAGATAAAGAAAGTGGCTGTTATCTGCAAAGGGGAGACCGATCTTAAGGAGAGTTTGGCCGCTGAGCAGGCTACATCGGCGAAGCTTGCCGAGGAGTGCACATCTCTGAAATAGTCTTTAGCCTGTGGTGAGGATAACTTGGCACTTGCTGCTGTTGAGACGGCGTATTTAGAGTTAGAGAAAGAGCGCCAGATGAAGAGACTGAGGAAGTCTAGGATGAAATGGGTGTTGCAGGAGCGGAAGCACTTGACGGATAAATATACGGTCATCTTACGAATATCTACCGCCATTGTGAGGATGTGAAGAAGACCCATGAGATCGCTTTAATGATAATCCAGATTTCTGGGACCATCGAGAGCCTCAAGTATATGAGGGATGAGAAGGGCGTGGCCGTCCTTCCCGAGGAGTTCATGTGCCTTGAGACCGATTTGGCAAAGTGGATTGCGGCTTTTAATGCACTTGACGTTACCGAGGTCACCGATGCAGACTTTTGCGTCACCCCGATTAATGAGCGGGTCTTTCCGAACTCTGTTCCTAACCGAGATCCCCCTGTGGAAAGTACCCCTGGAGTCGAGCAGTATGGCTCCAACATAGGGGTTGGTGACCTCATTCGACACATTTACTCTCCGGACTCCTGGTGGGTCGTTAGTCGATGGTCGAGATGACCCAGATGTTGAAGCTGCTCATGATTCTACTCTGGGCTGGACAAGACGATCCTCCCGATATTCCATAAATCGTTTAGAAACTCCTCTCCCCTTTTTTTGTTTGTTTTCCCGGCCGTATGTGGCTTTTATTCTGGTTTTGTAGGAACTTAGTTTCCGATTTCAACTCGGGTGAGCTTTTGCTTTAAGATTGATTGTTCGTTGCGGATGTGTTATGTATGCCAATTTGGATACTTTTATGAATTTAAATTCACTTATTCGGTTTTGTCTTGTGACTTGGTATCGTTCTTGTTAAGATCTTTTAGGGGCTCGGCTTACCTTTTTTGATTTCAGTCCATCCCCTGAGTGTTTGAGATGGGCTCGGTAATGCTACTTAGGGGGACATTTTTGTGGAATATTTGCGGGTCTGGGCCCGGCTTACCAAGAGATCCAGTACGTGACTAAGTACGCGATGTTTGATCGGGTACTTGGCCAGGGTACCGATGTGTTTTTAGCTCGGGGCTGTAATTATATTAAAAAAACTAGTTTGGTTTTGTTGTTGTCTTTTTATTTTATTTGTTGTTATAGTTGTACCTTTTTATGGGCTGCCTACGTACCCATTAAATAGGGATCAAGTCATTTGTAGTTCGTTACATGAGTAATCTGCATAATAACTGAGCTAGTAGAGTGTTTTTTTTTTGAGACACGGATGGTGCCCTGTGCGGTGCTTCGCAGGTCGGTAGTTTTGAATTCTTTAGTAGTAATACTTCTTCAGGCTCATTGCATTCCAAGATCGGGGGATGGTTTCTCCTTCCATTCTCAATAGTCTGTATAGCCCGGGTTTGATGACCTCGGATATCTGGTATGGGCCTTCCCAGTTTGCACCGAGCTTGCTGGCGTTATACTCCGCGGTGTTTTCAAAGACTTTCCTGAGGATGAGATCGCCTACCTCGTTATAATACCGAACTACCATTTGTTGGTTGTTTTTAATGCGGAGGAGTGCTTGGTTTCGCTCTTCCTCATCGTAGTCAAGATTGTCGAGCAGCATTCGATTATTCAGTGCGGCGTCTTGGGTCATTGGGTCATCATTGTGCGACGGAGGCTTCCGAAATTGACCTCGGATGCTGCCATTGCCTCGAGACCATAGGAAAGAGAGAATGGGGTTCGTCCAGTCGAGTGTCGTGGGGTCGTTCGGTAGGACCAGAGCACGCCATCTAACTCGTCCACCCAGAGACCCTTTTTTCTTCCAGCCTTTTCTCCAGACCATCGATGATTGTCTTGTTCTTGGCTTCGGCTTGCCCGTTGTCTTGTGAGTATCTCGGAGTGGATTTACTCAGCCGAATTTTCCACTTCGCGCATAATACTTCAAAGGTTTCTGAGATAAATTGAGACCCGTTGTCGGCAATAATTTTGTAAGGCAGTCCGTGGCGACAGATGATGAATTTCCAGACAAATTATGTACGTCTTTGGCCTGGATCTTTGCGTATGACTCGGCTTTGACCCACTTTGTGAAGTAGTCCAAAATGACCAGGATGAACCATCATTATCGCGATCTCGTGAATGGTCCGATAATATCCATTGCCCAACGCATAAAAGGGTACGGTGTGATCGCGGTTGATAGAGGCTTGGTTGGAGAATTTATCATCGGTCTGTGCCTCTGACATTTTTCGCAGCTCTTGGCGTATTGGGCACAATCTTTCATCATGGTTGGCCAGTAAAAGCCGAGCTTCTTGATCTTCATAGCTAGGGCCCGACCTCCGGAGTGGTTACTGTGGGAGTCGAAATCAACACAATTAGAATTTGTCGGAGGTTTGTTAAGGGGGATGAAATTTCTGCGGATGAACCACGAACGGAGAGATCCAAAGATGGTTTTTATTAAGCTGTGTCGAAAAGTTTTCGTACAAGAGTTTGAGAGATAAAAGTCTAGGGTTTTTGCTAAATAAATTGCGGATCCCTTTTTCAAGAGATGTACATGGATCTATATACTAATTTCAGTCGGCCAAGTCAATCCTAAAGAGACTAGGAAAACTTCTCAATCCTTCAGAATTTCCGTTTTAGCAAGTCGGTTTGACTTCGTGGGACTTTGCATCGTTGTAGGCCGAAGATGGGCTTGTTGTCTTAGTCTACAACTGACTTCGGCCGTGTCATCTTCCAGCTTCGTATAGAAATGACTTCGGCCAGGCAGCTCCGTATGGAATTGACTTTGGTCAGGATTGTCTTCGGCAACTTTGACTTCGGCCAGACAGTTTCGTATGGTTTTGACTTCGGCTACACAGCTCCGTATGGTTTTGACTTCGGCTAGATAGCTCCGTATAGTTTTGACTTCGGCCAAGCAGCTCCGTATGGAATTGACTTCGGCCAGGATTGTCTTCAGCAGCTAAGCGACTTCGGCCAGACAGTTTTGTATGGTTTCGACTTCGGCCGTGATTTGCCTTCGGCCAAAGTAGACCCGTTGCCGAAGTGGAACTGTTGGCCGAAGTGGCTCGTCTCCGTGTGCCGAAGTGGCTCGTCTCCGTGCGCAGAAGTGGCGAGTCTCCGTGTGCCAAAGTGACGCATCTCCGTGTGCCGAAGTGGTGCATTTCCTTGTGCCGAAGTGGCTTGTCTTCGTTAGCCGAAGTGGCTTGTCTCCGTGTGCCGAAGTGGCTTGCCTCCGTGTGCCGAAGTGGCGTGTCTCCGTGTGCCGAAGCGGCTTGTCTCCGTGTGCCGATGTCCCCTCCGTGCCGATGTGGCCATGTTGCCGAAGTGAAGGCCTTTGGCCAAAGTGGGCTATGCCGATGTCTCCTCCGTGCCGATGTGGCCATGTCGCCGAAGTGAAGGCCTTTGGCCGAAGTGGGCTGTGCCGATGTCTCCTCCGTGCCGATGTGGCTTTGTCGCCAAAGTGAAGGCCTTTGGCCGAAGTGGGTTGTGCCGATGTCGCCTCCGTACCGATGTGGCTTTGTTGGCCGTAGTGGAGACAAGGCCTGCCTAAGTGGAGACAAGGCTTGCCTAAGTGGAGACAAAGTTTGCCTAAGTGGAAACAAGGCTTGCTTAAGCGGAGACAAAGCTTGCCGATGTTTCTCCCTTCTTCGCCAAAGTCTCCATGCCGAAGTGAGCCACAGCTTGCCGATGTCTCCTCCTTGCCGAAGTGGAGCAAAGCTTTGCCGATGTGAGCCAAAGCTTGCCTAAGTGGAGTCAAGGCTTGCCTAAGAGGAGACAAAGCTTGCCTAAGCGGAGACAAAGCTTGCCTAAGTGAAGACCAAGCCTTGCCGAAGTGAGCCAAAGCTTTGCCGAAGTCTCTCCCTTCTTTGCCGAAGTGAGCCAAAGCTTGCCGATGTCTCCTTCTTGCCGAAGTAGAGCAAAGCTTTGCCGATGTGAGCCAAAGCTTGCCTAAGCGGAGACAAGGCTTTCCTAAGTGGAGACAAAGCTTGCTTAAGCGGAGACAAAGCTTGCCGATGTTTCTCCCTTCTTCGCCAAAGTCTCTATGCCGAAGTGAGCCACAGCTTGCCGATGTCTCCTCCTTGCCGAAGTGGAGCAAAGCTTTGCCGATGTGAGCTGAAGCTTGCCTAAGTGGAGACAAGGCTTGCCTAAGTGGAGACAAAACTTGCCTAAGCGGAGACAAAGCTTGCCTAAGCGGAGACAAAGCTTGCCTAAGGGGAGACAAAGCTTGCCTAAGTGAAGACCAAGCCTTGCCGAAGTGAGCCAAAGCTTTGCCACAGTCTCTCTCTTCTTTGCTGAAGTGAGCCAAAGCTTGCCGATGTCTCCTTCTTGCCGAAGTAGAGCAAAGCTTTGCCGATGTGAGCCAAAGCTTGCCTAAGCGGAGACAAGGCTTGTCTAAGCGGAGACAAGGCTTGCCTAAGCGGAGACAAGGCTTGCCGAAGTCTCCATGCCGAAGCGAAGCTTCCTTGTTCAAAAATGGAGCTGCTTTGGCCATAATGGCCTCTCTTGTGCTTAAGTGGACTCGTGCAGAAATGACTTAGGCACAATTTCGGCCTTGTCCGATTCTTCGTATTTTCATACTTAGCCATTTTTCCATTGATCACAGCTGGGTGGGTTTTGACCCCAACAGTTAGCCCCCCAGCTCGGTAGTCTCAGTGATGATAGTGCCGAGGTAGAGGAAGTCCAAGCTGGGATCAATGTGCTGCATCGATTGGTACGAGCTGAGCCGATGTGACACTGAATCTGTTGTTTTTGATATCTGCCAGGTTCTCTGTCTTCAGACCGATAATTTTTTTTCAGTAGAAATTTCTTCATTCAACTGTGTTCTAGCACAACTTCCAATGTATGATGACATCATCTTTTGCTTTATGAGCCTATATATGCTCCCCCTTCTCCTCACTTCCTCTTCACTTCTTCACTTCTCAAAAATCTCAAGGTAACTTCTCTCCTCCCTTCTCTCTCCTTCTCTTGAAGATTTTTTTTTTAGGTTGTTTTGTTTTTTTTGTCTCTGAAATTGTTTTCGGCCGAAGTAGTCTTTTGCCGAAGTGGTGCTCGGCCGAAATCCTTTTTCGCCGAAGTGATTTCCTTTGCTGGGCGAAATGGAGAGTCCTTTCAATGTAAAAATCGAGATGGAGAATTGGAGTTCCGATTGTGTTAGGATGAGGCAAGACGCGAGTCTTCGAGCGTGTTCTTCAAAACGGCGAGTTTCTAAGGGCGGATACAAGCATGAGGCACCTGATCCACCAGGATCTACTCTCTCCACTGCTGAATCGTTGGAGACCCTCAGGCACCGGTTTAACATTTCCAAAGAAATTGAATTCATCCTTCCATCGCCATCGGATCAGGCCAGTGAGCCTCCAAAAGGGTGTTTTACCTTGTACGAGAGTTGTTTTTACATGTGCTTTATGTGGTTCCCAATACCAGGGGTCATCCTTGGGTATCCGCGGGGAATTCGACACCTGGTTGGGATCGTGGTCCGCAGCTTCGAGTGTGGCGAAGAAGTCACCGTGGATCACTTGCTGAACCTGCTATCCTTTCGGACATTTCGCTCCAAGAATTCGCTTCTTTACTCCCTTTCGAACAAAGCTCACCGCAAAATAATCGGAGGATTCCCAAGTAAAGACAGATATTGGGAGGATTATTTATTCTTTGTGCCGATTTCTGAGGCTTCGGTTGGTGCAGATTGGGTTAACAAAATTAGGACCACATGGAGAAAAATTGGTAGCCGATCTATAGCTTTACGAGCTTTTCTGCCTTGTTGAACATGTCATGACTTTCCGCCTTGTTTGTTGGTTTTGCAGTTCCTAATCCGCTCCCAACGTGTCCTCCGGACATAACTACACTTTGCGAGACTCTAGCTTCCGGTGAGTGCGATTGGCAAAGAGATTTTCCTTTTCAAAGAGTAGAGAGAGCGCGGGCACAATACTTTGGATATTAT
This sequence comes from Pseudoturritis turrita, assembly GCA_900406555.1. Classification (NCBI taxonomy): domain Eukaryota; kingdom Viridiplantae; phylum Streptophyta; class Magnoliopsida; order Brassicales; family Brassicaceae; genus Pseudoturritis; species Pseudoturritis turrita. The sequence continues at coordinate 734,739 of OVBL01000950.1, read as the reverse complement.
TCTCCGAGTTCGACTCCTTCGTCTTCTCCTAGCAGTATGAAGAGAACCATGGGGAAAAGGCCATATGTTCGTGAAAGGATGGAAGCCAAAAACCGCACCGCAATGGAGCAGGCAGAGGTCGGCCGAACTGAGATTTATGCGGAGCAGCTAAGTGCTGCCCTTGCTTTTCCCTCGGGCGACTCATCTGTTGAACCGTCCATGCTGGCTCTGTCGATCCCCATCGTGAGAGAGGTCATGTTGGGTCTTGGGCGATTGGACTTGCCCCCGGTTCATCGCAGAAAGGGCAAGGCTGCGGCTACAAGTAAGGATACCGATCAGGTGAGGCCAGTCCGGAGACGTGCCTCGGCAAAGGCTGTCAGAGGGAAAGATCCTCAAAAGGATGATGCTCCTGGATGAAAAAGGCGTAACGCATCGGTTCGCAGTGCTGCGGAGCACAAGCTACCTTCGCAGCCTGTATCTCAGCCGTTTTCTTCTGAAATGGTTTGCGACGACGAGTCGGCATCGGCCACTCTCTTCTCCAAGATTCTCTCTAAGGGGGATTGCTGTCCTCCTCCAGATACTCTAACCCGGAGCAACCCATATGCCGAAATGTCTCACCGTGGCACTAAGGTAGTTTGCGTTGACCTTCTTTTTCGTACTTTGTTGAAAATGCGATGCCTGATCTCTCTTTTCTTTCTGTTCAGTTCGTGGCCTCTATTAACAAGATGACGTCCGGTTATGAGGCGGACATCCGTAAGAAAGCTTACGAACAAAGCTTAACAAAGCTGAGCGCGAGCGCGATGCTGCAACGGAGATAGCGTCGAAACAAAAGGAGGACCTGGAGTCCTATCGGGTCCAGTAGGAAGCTCACGTTGCCGAGCTTCAGCGGATGTTGAGCTCGGAGAGGGCCATGACCGACAAGAAGGTTGAACGGGCTAAGAAGGGGGCGATGCGCAGAATGGCCGAGAAGTTTCAATCTAAAGTCGACCGAGCCAAGGAGAAGGTTAAGATCTTGGGTGAATCGTCGAAGAACAGCGTCGTCGATCTTGCCCAAGTTGACGAGAACCTTGAACTCCTTGCGCTGCTCCGCGGTGACGAACCACCTTCGTTGGATGCCGAAACGAGAAACTCCAAGGATGGAGAGCGAGGTAGGCTGGTGCCGATGACGAGTTTGATAGGTTGGTCGCCTTATTGGAGAACGACCTAGTGGTCTCGCCGATCTCTGAAGACTCGGCCAATGTTGCGCTTGGTATTGAGTCTGTTGAGGTGTTAGCGGCGGATATCGGCGTTCGCGTATTCTCTAGATCCAACAGGGGTAAGCTTGGTTTGACTTTGCTTGGTTTGAACGAAGCCTTTGAATCCGAGATGATGGCCGAATCCTCCGACGATGATTAGGGTGTGTCTTCAAGGGGTAAGGTATGATGACAATGGGGAACTGCCCAAGTCATCATTCTAATTATGCTTTGACATTATTTGGACATGGTGCCTGGACGGCTTTATCCGTATTGACTTGTTATGTTCGCCTTGTGGCTTTGGCTTTGGCTGAGTCGTTTCTTTGTTGTTGAAACTTGTTGCTTGAATGCTTTTTTATCCAAGGAGGACTGATCTGTTTTGCTACAGTTTGTGTTAGTGTTAACACCGACGATTCGTTTGTTTCGTTTGGAATGATTACGTTAGTGTAAGCATACTTGCTCTGATTATGAGCATAGGTGTTTTGACCAACGATTTATTTGTTGGGTTTTCGAATGAACATTTCGGTTTACGGATATGCTACCATAAGCATATCCGGTCCGACAATAGACACGTAGTACTGTTGCGACCAACGATTTGTTGTTGGGTTTAGGATGAACATTTCGGTTTATGGATACGCTATCGTAAGCATATCCGCTCCGACAATGGACATATAGTACTGTTAGGACAAACGATTTGGTTGTTGGGTTTTAAGATGAACATTTCAGTTTACGGGTATGCTACCATAAGCATATCCGCTCCGACAATGGACACAGTTATTTATATAGCGCGCGCTTTTAATCCGCTAGGACGTAGTAGGTAGATCCGTAAAGGATATAGTAATTCGTTGTTGTGGCCAGCAGCAACGAGGGTGAAGAGAGGTGCCTGTTTTAGTTAGGACTTTAAGTGATTCGTGAAAGGTGCGTATGTGATGCCTGTTTCCGTTAAGGCTTTAGTAACCCATGGAGGGTGTGATACGACGAAAATTGCTTCGAGAAGCTTGCATTAAGTAGACGCGGAGTCTATTACAAAGGTGGGAGTATACAAGTATACGTACCCACTCCCCCCTTTTTTTTTGGAGGGGGGGGGGCAGCTGAACCCATCCGAAGATGAGCTGCCTACGTACCCTTTGTAGGAATCAAGCTGCCCCGTAGTTCATGTGAAGTATCCTAAGTATAGTACTTCTTGAGGTGCATTGCGTTCCACGATCTTGGTATTGGAACGTCAGACATGTTGGCGAGTTCGTACACTCCGAGTCGGACTACTTTTGTGATTTTGTAAGGTCCTTCCCAGTTTGCTCCGAAAATGGAAAACTTTCCGTAGGACAAGGTCTCCTTCGTAGAACGGTCGATTTCGTACGTAAGAGTTGTAGTATTTTGCCGCTGCGTTCTGGTAATTCTGAATTTGGATCAAGGCTTGATCCCGTCTTTCGTCGATCATGTCCAACTCATCAAGCATCAACAAGTGATTGAGTCCTTCTTGTTCTGGGTGTAGTCTTCGGCGGACTCTAGGAAAATTTATCTCTGGTGGAATGACGCATTCTGTCCCATAGACGAGAGCGAACAGAGTTTCGTTGGTTGCTCATTGCAGTGTCGTTCTATGAGACCACAGTACACCTTCCAGTTCGTCGGCCCATCGGCCCTTCTTGTGGTCGAGGCGTTTCTTGAGACCATCGAGAATCGTTTTGTTTATTGCTTCATCCTGGCCGTTGCCTTGTGGATATCGTGGGGTGGATTTTCTTAGCCGGATCTTCCACTTCTCGCAGAAAGCTTCAAACCTTGTGGAAATGAACTGTGATCCATTATCGGTGACGATCTCGTATGGGACTTAATGTCGGCATATGATGTTCCTCCATACAAAACTTTTGACTTGTGCGTCCTTGATGCTGGCATACGAATCTGCCTCTACCCACTTTGAAAAATAGTCTGTAAGGACCAGTAAGAATCATTTCTGCTTTGACGGATGCAAAGGTCCAACGATGTCCATGGACCATCGCATGAATGGATAGGGCGATGATATTGAAGAAAGCATCTCGGTTGGCTGATGAATCATTGGTGCGTGACATTGACACTTCTCGCACCTGGATGAGTATTTCTCGCAATATTGTATCATGCTCGGCCAGTAATAGCCGTGTCGTTTGATTTTTATTGCAAAGGCTCGTCCTCCCGAATGGTTACCACAGGAGCCGCCATGGACCTCCTCCATGATTGCTCTTGCCTCCTTTCCTTCGATGCAGGCGAGTAATGGCCCCGAGAATCGCCATTTGAAAACATTGCCGTCGAGCAAGATGTAGCACGCTGCTTGCGCCCGAAGCTTTCGAGCTGTCCGTTTGTTTGGTGGTAAGATACCATCGTAGATGTATCCACGGATGCCGTCAAGCCACTCTTTGTCGCAGCCGTACAGTATGACCGTACATGCTCCATTCATCTCGACGACTCTAGTTTCGTGACAAGGGTCGACGTTGGAAGGGAGGGTCGTAAAGTCCTCGTCCATAGACGTTGCTTCTTCTGCAGCATTCGCAGGATCTTCATCCTCATCGACTGCATCTATTTCCATCCGAGTGGTGTGTCCTTCGTCTGCCGCATTTATCTCTTCCTGGGCCATGGAGCCGTTGATTACTGCTTTTCGTTCGTCAGCGTCATCTTCAGCATTGTCCGGCGCACAGGCTTTCTCCCTGGCAGTCCTGGCGGCTTGAGACCGCGTAACCACACTCACTGTTTCTAGAAGAGTGATGCTAGGGCGTTCGGAGAATTCCACCGGAATAACCCATTTCAAGGATGGATCAGAAGTGGATGCGAGGGCGGCTAGTGCATCAACCGAAGTGTTTTCTCCTCGTGGAATATGCGTGAGTGTGAACTCTTTAAACTGTGCAGTCAAGTCTTTGACGACTTTCAGATATGCCTCCATACGATCATCTTTAGCTGCGTATTCCCCGTTGAACTGGTTCACGACTAACTGTGAATCGCAGAACGCGTGAATGCAAGCAATCTTGAGACCTTGCGCAAGCTTTATTCCGGCAATGAGGGCTTCGTATTCTGCTTCGTTGTTGGAGGCATGAAAACCTAGGCGGAAGGATTGTTCAAGTATCTCGCCCATTGGTGATGTTAGACGTATCCCGACCCCTGAACCATTTTTGGATGATGAGCCGTCAACGTGAAGTTGCCAAGTCGAATTCGGGTTTCCTTCGGCGAGGCTCTCCTCCAGAAGTTTGATTAAAAAATCGGCAAGCACTTGCGATTTTACGCAGGTTAGTCCGCGATATTCGATGTCGTACTCGCTGAGCTCGATCGCCCGGATTGACTTGGGCTGTGCAAAATCGATCGTAGGGGTAAAGGACTAAGGACCACAATGGAGTGTGATTGGAAGTACGGCCTTAGTTTCCTGGCAGACATGACCACCGATAGAGCCAACTTCTCCATCTGTGGGTATCTTGTCTCTGCGTCGGTGAGGGTCTTATTGACGTAAAAAATTGGTTTCTGCTCGCCCCGTTCGTCGCGAATGAGTACTCCGCTTACTGTCATGGTGGAGATTGCGGTGTATAGGAAGAGCGGCTCTCCCTCGACTGGCTTTGCGAGTACCGGGGGACTGGCGAGATATTTCTTCAACTGCTGGAAAGCCTCTTCGCCCTTCTCTGTCCATTCAAATTTCTTGTTTCCTCGTAAAGTGTCGTAGAACGGTAAGCACTTATCGGTGGATCGCGAAATAAATCTGTTGACTGTAGCCACCCTTCCAGTTAGTCTCTGTACTTCACGTTTTGATTTTCGGGAAGTCATCTAGATAAGGGCGTCGATCTGCTTCGGATTCGCTTCGATTCCTTGATGAGTAACTAAGTAACTAAGAAACTCGCCGGACGTGACTGCGAATCTACACTTTGTCGGGTTGAGCTTCATGTTGTGCGAGTTGAGCTGTCGGAAACATTCCTCCAAATGTAGCACGTGATCCATTGCCTCTATAGATTACACCAGCATGTCGTTGTTGGGGTCAAAACCCACCCAGCTGTAATCAATGGGAAAATGGCTAAGTATGAAAATACGAAGAATCGGACAAGGCCGAAATTGTGCCTAAGTCATTTCTGTATGAGTCCACTTAAGCACAAGAGGGGCCATTCTGGCCAAAGCAGCTCCATTTTCGGCCAAGGATGCTTCACTTCGGCATGGAGACTTCGACAAAGAAGGAAGAGATGTAGGCAAGCCTTGGCATTAACATTAATACAAGATACAGTGAAACAGATCGATCCTCTTTGGATAAAAAGCATTCAAGCAACGAGTTTCAACAACAAAGAAACAACACGACAAAAGCAAAAGCCACAAGGCAAACATAATAAGTCGATACAGATAAAGCCATCCAGGCACCATATCCAAATAACATCAAGCATAAATAGAATGAGATAGACCAAGCCACAGTCTTTGGCATATCCCCATTATCATCATATCTTACCCCTTGAAGATACATCTTCACCATCATCAGAGGATTCGATGGACGTCCTGGATTCAGAAGCTTTTATCTGACTAAGCAAAGTCAAGCCGGGATTACCCCTGTTAGATCCAGAGAAAATGCAAACGCCGACATCCACCGCTAACGCTTCGACAGACTCGTTACCAAGCGTAACATCGGCCGAATCTTCAGAGATCGGTGAAACCACTAAGTCATTGCCCGATGTGGCAACCAACCAATCAAACTCATCATCGGCACCAGCGTACCTAGCTCTCCATCCATGGAGCTTCTTGATTTCGGCATCCAACGAAGGTGGTTCGTCACCACAAAGCAGTGCAAGGAGCTCAAGGTTGCCGTCAACTTGGGCAAGATCAACTACGCTATTCTTTGATGACCCGCCCAGGCTCTTAACCTTCTCCTTGGCTCGATCAACTTTAGCTTGAAAGTTCTTGGCCATTCTGCGCATCGTCACCTTCTCAGCTTGTTGGACCTTCTTATCGGTCATGGCCTGCTCCGAGCTTAACATCCGTTGAAGCTTGGCAACCTGAGCCTCCTGCTGAACCCGAGAAGACTCTAGGTAAAGAATCCTATCATCGGCTCGGCCGCGCCTCTCCTTGTGGAGTTCCACCTCAGCCTCCAAGTCTTCCCTCTGCTTTGATGCTCTCTCCACTGCAGCATCTCAACCGCGCTCTCCCTACTCTTTGAAGAGTAAAATCTCTTTGCCAATCACACTCTCCGGAAGCTAGAGTCTCGCGAAGTGTAACTGTGTCTGGAGGACACGTTGGTATCGGGTTAGGAACTGCAAAACCAACAAACAGCGGAAGGTCACGATATATTCAACAAAGCCGAAAAATGGCACTACTTCTCCGCTTCGCCACTTCGGCAAAAGACAACTTCGACGAAGGTAGGGGTCACGTCGGCCAAGCACCTAAACGAACCTACGATCGTAAGGAGCACTTCGGCCAAGCACTTCGGCAAAGGTAAGGAACACTTCGGCCAAGGGCCACTTCGGCGGAAAAAGCCTTCGGCCAAGCACCTAGGCGAACCTACGACCGTAAGGAGCACTTCAGCCAATCACTTCAGCGAAGGTAAGGAACACTTCGGCCAAGGATCCACTTCGGCAGAGAAGGGGTCTTCGGCAAAGGGCAAAGTCACTTAGGCAAACCCAAAGCCGGTTCGACAAGAAGAAGACTTTGGCCAAGACGAAAAATTCACTTCGGCAATGGGAGAGAAAGGCCACTTCGGCCCAAATGCAATTTCGGATGAACAAAAACAACAACCTAAAAAAAAAAAATCTTCAAGAAAAAGAGAGAGAAGGGAGGAGAGAAGTTACCTTGAGATTTTTGAGAAGTGAAGAAGTGAAGAGAAAGTGAGGAGAAGGGGGAGCATATATAGGTTCGTAAAGCAAAAGATGATGTCATCATACATTGGAAATTGTGTCAGAACACAGTTGAATGAAGAAATTTCTACTGGAAATAAGGTTATCAATGTGAAGACAGAAAACCTGGAAGATATTGATGGACTCGGTGTCATGTCGACTGAGATCGTACCAATCGACACGGCACATTGATCCCAGCTTGGAGTTCCTCTACTTCGGTACTATCATCACTGAAACTACCGAGCTGGGGGGCTAACTGTTGGGGGTCAAAACCCACCCAGCTGTGATCAATGGGAAAATGGCTAAGTATGAAAATACGAAGAATCGGACAAGGCCGAAATTGTGCCTAAGTCATTTCTGTACGAGTCCACTTAAGCACAAGAGAGGCCATTCTGGCCAAAGCAGCTCCATTTTCGGCCAAGGAAGCTTCACTTCGGCATGGAGACTTCGGCAAAGAAGGAAGAGATGTAGGCAAGCCTTGTCTCCACTTAGGCAAGACTTGTCTCCACTTAGGCAAGCCTTGTCTCCACTTAGGCAAGCTTTGGCTCACATTGGCAAAGCTTTGCTCCACTTCGGCGAAGAAGGGAAAGACGTCGGCAAGCTTTGTCTCCGCTTAGGCAAGCCTTATCTCCAATTAGGCAAGCGTTGTCTCCACTTAGGCAAGCTTTGTCTCCACTTAGGTAAGCTTTGGCTCACTTCGGCAAAGCTTTACTCCACTTCGGCAAACACGGAGACTTCGGCAAGCTTGGAGACTAAGGCAAACACGGAGACTTCGGCAAGCTTGGAGACTTCAGCAAGCTTGGAGACTTCGGAAAGCTCGGAGACTTCGGCAAGCTTAGAGACTTAGGCAAACACGGAGACTTCAGCAGGCTTGGAGACTTCGGCAAACACGGAGACTTCGGCAAACTTGGAGACTTCGGCAAGCTTGGAGACTTAGGCAAACACGGAGACTTCGGCAAGCTTTGAGACTTCGGCAAACACGGAGACTTCGGCAAGCTTGGAGACTTCGGCAAACTTGGAGACTTCGGCAAGCCTGGAGATTTCGGCAAGCTTGGAGACTTAGGCAAACATGGAGACTTCGGCAAGCTTGGAGACTTCGGCAAGCTGGAGACTGGCAAACGGAGACTTCGGCAAGCTTGGAGACTTAGGAAAACATGGAGACTTCGGAAAGCTTGGAGACTTCGGCAAGCTTGGAGACTTCGGCAAGCTTGGAGACTTTGGCAAGCTTGCAGACTTCGGCAAGCTTGGAGACTTAGGCAAACACGGAGACTTCGGCAGGCTTGGAGACTTCGGAAAACACGGAGACTTCGGCAAGCTTGGAGACTTCGGCAAGTTTGGAGACTCGGCAAACACGGAGACTTCGGCAAGCTTGGAGACTTCGGCAAGCTTGGAGACTTAGGCAAACACGGAGACTTCGGCAAACTTGGAGACTTCGGCAAACATGGACACTTCGGCAAGCTGGGAGACTTCAGCAAGCTTGGAGACTTCGGCAAACACGGAGACTTTGGCAAGTTTGGAGACTTAGGCAAACACTGAGACTTCGGCAAGCTTGGAGACTTCGGTAAGCTTGCAGACTTCGGCAAACACGGAGACTTCGGCAACCTTGGAGACTTAGGCAAACACGGAGACTTCGGCAAGCTTGGAGACTTCGGCAAGCTTGGAGACTTCGGCAAGCTTGGAGACTTAGGCAAACACAGAGACTTCGGCAAGCTTGGAGACTTAGGCAAACCCGGAGACTTCGGCAAGCTTGGAGACTTAGGCAAACACGGAGACTTAGGCAAACACGGAGACTTCGGCAAGCTTGGAGACTTAGGCAAACACGGAGGCTTCGGCAGGCTTGGAGACTTTGGAAAACACGGAGACTTCGGCAAGCTTGGAGACTTCAGCAAGCATGGCCACATCGGCAAGCCCTCACTTCGGCCGTGATACAAAACTGTCTAAGCCGAAGTCAAAGGTGCCGAAGACAATCTTGGCCGATGTCAATTCCATACGAAGCTGCCTGGCCGAAGTCAAGTCTGTACGGAGCTGCTTGGCCAAAGTCATTTCCATACGAAACTATCTGGCCGAAGTCAAAGATGCCGAAGACAATCCTGGCCGAAGTCAATTCCATACGAAGCTGCCTGGCCGAAGTCAAGTCGATACGGAGCTGCCTGGCTGAAGTCATTTCTATACGAGGCTAGAAGACAACGCGGCCGAAGCCATTTATATACTAAGAAAACAAGCCCATCTTCGGCCTACAACAATGCAAAGGCCCACGAAGTCAAGCTAACTTGCTAAAACGGAAATCCCGAAGGATTGGGAAGTTTTCCTAATCTCTTGGGATTGACCTGGCCGACTCAAGCTAGTATATATACTCATGTACATCTCTTGAAAAAGGGATCCGCAATTTACTTAACAAAAAACCCTAGACGTTTTTGCTCTCAAACTCTTGTACGAAAGCTTTTCGACACAGCTTAATAAAAACCATCTTTGGATCTCTCCGTTCGTGGTTCATCCGCAGAAATTTCATCCCCCTTAACAAACCTCCGAAAAATTCTAATTGTGTTGATTTCGACTCCCACAGTCGTCTATGTAAACCTCCATCGTTCTTCCGAGTTGATTAGCAAACATCTTGTTTACTAAGCGCTGATATGTGGCTCCGGCATTTTTGAGGCCGAAAGGCATCACCTTGTAGCAATAGATTCCATGATCCGTAATGAAGGCTGTCTTCTCACGATCGTCGGGATTCATTAGAATCTGATTGTATCCAGAGAATGCGTCCATGAAAGATAAGAGCTTGTTACCGGTCGTTGCTTCGACCAGGCGATCAATGTGTGGTAGTGGGAAACTGTCTTTCGGGCACGCCTTGTTTAAGTCGGTGAAATCGATTCACACCCGCCATTTTCCGTTCTTCTTTTTGACTACAACAGGATTCGCCAGCCAATCCGGGTACTTCACTTCCATTATCGACCCGACCCATAAGAGTCTTTCGACTTCGTCGTTAACTGCTTTCGCTCTGTCAGGACCCAACTTTTTCCGTTTCTGCTTGATTTGCTTGAAGGTTGGGTCGATGTTCAATTCATGACTGGTTACGCCGATATCAATTCCGGGCATATCCTCTGCTGCCCACGCGAAAGTGTCCACATTTTCTTTTAAGAATGAAACCAGTTCGTCCTTGATTTTTTCGTCGAGGTCGAATCCAATCTCTACGCATCGTTCCAGGTGTTCATCATCGATACAAACTGATATTACGGGGTCGCAGGTCTGTTCAGCTGGTTCTTCTTCTCGATCCTCCGTAATCTGTAATTGCTACAAGAGCTTGGAGAGTTCTTTTACTGGCTCCCTGTCTGTCTTCATCTTCTTGCATTCTAACTTGGCTATTGGATCGGTGATAGGATTCCTGAGCTTGTGTGTAGCTAGGAAGCATACGCGGGACTCCTTCTGACTTCCCAAAATCGTTTTGACTCCGCTCGGTGTTGGGAATTTTACGCAGAGATGGTAGGTCGAGGCTATGGCGCGCATTGAATTTAACCAAGGTGTTCCGATGATGACGTTATAGATTGTTGGGTGATCGGCTACCGAGAATTCGACGAGTTTGATGACACCCCCGGCTTCTACAGGCAGCTTGATCGTCCCGATTGTCATCGTCATTTCTCCAAAAAATCCAGTCAATGGTTTAGGGGTAGCCACTATGTCGGACGGATTGATGTCCATTCTTTTGAGAGTTTCTTTGAAGATTATGTTCACTGTGCTGCCCGTATCCACAGCACCTGGGCTACATCGTAGCCACTGATGATCAACTCGATCACGAGAGGGTCATCGTGTGGTTTGTCGATTCCGGCTGTTTCCCTTTCTTCGAATGAGATTACGTCGTCTGGAAACTTGGAGGGTGCGGACCAGTTAACGCTGACATCGGCCCGTCATTGAAAAGCTTTAATCGATGAGATGGTATCCGAGCAATAGTGAGATCCACCCATTATCATGTTGATCCGTCTTCTTTGGCCGGATGGTGGCACTTCGTCGTCTTGCCTCCCTCGCTTAGGAAGATCTTCGTTTGCCTGTTCGGGGCGGTTTGCGTTGGTATCCATGTCGAAGTCCTGGAGGCTAATATCACCTTTGAGTTTGCCAGCCGCCAGTCTGGCAGCGAGTTTCAAACCTAGGATGCGGCAATTTGCAGTTGAGTGTCCGAAGATATGGTGATGTTCGCAATAAGCTGTTTTGTCGTAAGTTCCTTGGCCCCTGGTCCACGTGCTACTCCATGTACCTCTTCCTCGGCCCTGACCTCGTCCTTGCCCATAGCTTGACGAATCGACTTGGTAGTTATGGGCTCCTTTGAATCCCCCTTCATGTTGAATGTATCCAGGGCCTTGGTTGCCCTTTCTATTGTTCCGTGGGTTCGTCGGAGGTTTGTTAAGGGGGATAAAATTTTTGCGGATGAACCACGAACGGAGAGATCCAAAGATGGTTTTTATTAAGCTGTGTCGAAAAGCTTTCGTACAAGAGTTTGAGAGCAAAAAGTCTAGGGGTTTTGACTTCGGCCAGGCAGCTCCGGATGGTTTTGACTTCGGCCAGGCAGCTCCGTATGGAATTGACTTCGGCCAGGATTGTCTTCGGCAGCTTTGACTTCGGCCAGACAGTTTCGTATGGTTTCGACTTCGGCCGTGATTTGCCTTCGGCCGAAGTAGACCCGTTTCCGAAGTGGAACTGTTGGCCGAAGTGGCTCGTCTCCGTGTGCCGAAGTGGCTCGTCTCCGTGCGCAGAAGTGGCGAGTCTCCGTGTGCCGAAGTGACGCGTCTCCGTGTGCCGAAGTGGCTTGTCTTCGTGTGCCAAAGTGGCTTGTCTCCGAATGCCGAAGTGGCTTGCCTCTGTGTGCCGAAGTGGCGTGTCTCCGTGTGCCAAAGCGGCTTGTCTCTGTGTGCCGATGTCCCCTCCGTGTCGATGTGGCCATGTTGCCGAAGTGAAGGCCTTTGGCCGAAGTGGGCTATGCCGATGTCTCCTCCGTGCCGATGTGGCCATGTCGCCGAAGTGAAGGCCTTTGGCCGAAGTGGGCTGTGCCGATGTGGCTTTGTCGCCGAAGTGAAGGCCTTTGGCCGAAGTGGGTTGTGCCGATGTCGCCTCCGTGCCGATGTGGCTTTGTTGGCCGTAGTGGAGACAAGGCCTGCCTAAGTGGAGACAAGGCTTGCCTAAGTGGAGACAAAGCTTGCCTAAGTGGAAACAAGGCTTGCTTAAGCAGAGACAAAGCTTGCCGATGTTTCTCCCTTCTTCGCCAAAGTCTCCATGCCGAAGTGAGCTACAGCTTGCCGATGTCTCCTCCTTGCCGAAATGGAGCAAAGCTTTGCCGATGTGAGCCAAAGCTTGCCTAAGTGGAGACAAGGCTTGCCTAAGTGAAGACAAAGCTTGCCTAAGCGGAGACAAAGCTTGCCTAAGTGAAGACCAAGCCTTGCCGAAGTGAGCCAAAGCTTTGCCGAAGTCTCTCCCTTCTTTGCCGAAGTGAGCCAAAGCTTGCCGATGTCTCCTTCTTGCCGAAGTAGAGCAAAGCTTTGCCGATGTGAGCCAAAGCTTGCCTAAGCGGAGACAAGGCTTGTCTAAGTGGAGACAAAGCTTTCTTAAGCGGAGACAAAGCTTGCCGATGTTTCTCCCTTCTTCGCCAAAGTCTCCATGCCGAAGTGAGCCACAACTTGCCGATGTCTCCTCCTTGCCGAAGTGGAGCAAAGCTTTGACGATGTGAGCCGAAGCTTGCCTAAGTGGAGACAAGGCTTGCCTAAGTGGAGACAAAGCTTGCCTAAGCGGAGACAAAGCTTGCCTAAGCAGAGAAAAAGCTTGCCTAAGCGGAGACAAAGCCTGCCTAAGTGAAGACCAAGCCTTGCCGAAGTGAGCCAAATGTTTGCCAAAGTCTCTCCCTTCTTTGCCGAAGTGAGCCAAAGCTTGCCGATGTCTCCTTCTTGCCGAAGTAGAGCAAAGCTTTGCCGATGTGAGCCAAAGGTTGCCTAAGCGGAGACAAGACTTGCCTACATCTCTCCCTTCCTTGCCGAAGTCTCCATGCCGAAGTGAAGCTTCCTTGGCCGAAAATGGAGCTGCTTTGGCCAGAATGGCCTCTCTTGTGCTTAAGTGGACTCGTGCAGAAATGACTTAGGAACAATTTCGGCCTTGTCCGATTCTTCGTATTTTCATACTTAGCCATTTTTCTATTGATCACAGCTGGGTGGGTTTTGACCCCAACAGTTACCTCATGTGCCTTCGTGTGTTTCGTCCATCACTCGATCGGTTTTGTCACCGGCGAGGCAGTTAAGCAATATTCCCGATGCGCTCCATCTAAAGAGGCCATCCTTGATGAGTATGTAGTGTGAACTCTGATGTTTTAGGCTTCGTGCTGCCCACTTGTCGTTTAGAACCTCTCCGTCGGCTATGTACATTTTGATCTTGTTCCGCCATTCTGCTTCTGCTTAACGATCATTTTGCTCGGGGAAAGTAGTTATGATCTGCTTGGGATCATCGGAATCTTCATTCTCGAATTTAGTGATGTGGCACACCCCTTGAGGTAGCTCGATGCTTGGACTGGCTATGGTTTCAACGGTATTATTCGTCGAATATCGGATTCTGAAGTAGAAGCCAGTGGGACGAGTGCGTCAGCTGCCGTATTGTTGCCGCGGAGAATCTTTGTTATTTTGAACATTTCAAAGTCCTTGTCTAATCCTCGCACGATCTCTAGGTAAGCTTCCATCCGCTCATTTTTCGTGTCGTAGTCTCCGTTAAACTGATTGGTAACAAACTGGGAGTCGCAGTAAGCATGTATTCTTTTTGTGCCTATCTCTTTGGCCAGTCTGAGCCCGACAATAAAAGCCTCGTACTCTGCTTTATTGTTGGAGGCCTTGAATTCTAAGCGGAAGGATTGCTCTAGTATCTCTCTTGTAGGAGACTCCAGTCGGACTCCGACTCCGGAGCCATGTCGAGATGAAGATCCGTCGACGTGGAGGATCCATTCTTGCATTTTAGGGTCTGTGGCGATCATCTCGGGCGAAAGTTCGATTATGAAATCTGTTAATACTTGGGATTTAGCACATGTTCGGTTTCTGAATTCAATGTCGTACTCGCTGAGTTCGATTGCCCTTTTACAATGCGTCCTGACTGACTTGGGCTGTGAAAGATGGTTTGTAACGGCTGGGTTGTCATGACGGCGATTAAGTGCGATTGGAAATACGGGTGTAACTTCCGTGCTGACACTACAACGGCTAGGGCCAACTTCTCAGGGATTGGATATCGAGATTCTGCGCCGTCCAGGGACTTGCTGATGTAGAATATGGGTTTATGTTCTCCGTGGTCCTCCCGAACTAAAACTCCACTAACTGCTGCGATTGAAACTGAGACGTACAGATAGAGAGTTTTTACATCTTCATGTTTGGCTAGGATCAGAGGTGTGGTCAGGTATTCTTTCAGCTTTTTGAATGCTTCCTCGCACTTCTCATTCCATTCGAATTTTTGATTTACCCGGAGTAGATGGTAGAATGGGAGGCACTTGTTTGTGGACCGTGAGATGAAACGGTTTAGCGCGGCTATTCTGTCCGTTAACCTCTGTACTTCCCTTGTTTTCTGGATATGGAAGCTTCGCAATGGCGGATATCTGTTTTGGGTTAGCTTCGATACCACACTTTTGTAACGATGTAACCCAAGAATTCGCCTGAAGTGACTGTGAACGTACATTTTGTCGGGTTCAGCTTTATCCCATATTGGTTCAGAATTTCGAAACAACTCCTTAGGTGGTTGATGTGGTGCTCGGCTTTGAGAGACTTGATGAGCATGTCATCAATATACACTTCCATTTTTTCACGGAGTTGTTCGGCGAACATCTTGTTAACTAGACGTTGGTAGGTGGCCCTTGCGTTCTTGAGCCCAAATGGCATGACATTGTAGCAGTATGTTCCTCTATCCATGATGAATGCCGTTTTCTCTCTTACGTCGGGTGCATCATGATATGGTTTTAGGTCAGTGAAGTCAATACAGACTCGCCACTTTCCGTTCTTTTTCTTTACGACCACCGGGTTTGCCAACCATTCTGGGTATTTTACTTCTGAAATCAAACCGGCTTCGAGCAGTTTTCTGATCTCTTCGTTTACTGCCGGAGCTCGTTCCGGGCCGAGTTTTCTTCGCTTCTGCTTGATTGGTTTGTAGGTCGGGTCGACGTTAAGGTCATGGCAAGTGATCTTATTCATTCCTTTCAGATCCGCCATTGACCAAGCGAATGTTGACATGTTCTCTTTTAGGATTTGATATAGTTTATTCCGAAATGACTTATTTAGTTCGGAACCTATGCCGATGCGCCTTTCTGGTTTACTGTTGTCGGGGCTTACCATAGTAACAAGTTCACGTTTAGGTTTTACGATCACAGACTCGTCCAGAATGCTAATATGTAGATTTATTCGTCTTAGTCTTTTTTCGGTAATGAAACATGTTCGGGCCATTCTCTGGTTTCCTCGGATAGTAAACACTCCTTTTTCAGTCGAAAATTTGAAACATTGGTGATAGGTCGATGGCACCGCTCTTATCGAGTAAATCCATGGTGTTCCCACGACCAGCTTGATGGTCTCAACCGTCATGGTCTACCAAGCTGCCGGTATCGATCAGCACTCTAGTTACATCGTACTCTTCTACTTTTAGCTCAATCACCAGAGGATCGTCATGCGGCATGGCGAGATTCTTAGTGTCGGCTTCACCAAATATGATTGGCATGTCGACTTCCATTCTTTCCGGACAGCTCTGGAGAGCGGTGCCTTCTTTTTTATACTACTTGATCGATCGGACCGAGTTGTTGCCGGTATGAAATCCTCCCATGATCATGTTGATCATTCTTTTATATGCTGGCGGAGCATTTGAAATAGGTCGATTATCGTGGGAACGCTTTGGCGGATCGGTATCATTCCTGGTCTGCCCTATTTTATAGTTACTATCAGCTCAACTTCCTCTAGACTGGTATTTAAATTCTTCCCCTCTTCGGTTCTGACCGTCGATTTTGACCTCTCCGCTCTTATATTTGGCAAGTAGGTGTTCTTGAAGGTGCTGACGCTGGGCGGTGCAGTGCCCGGGTCGTTGATGTTACTCGCAAAATGACTTAACATCACTTGCGTCGCTCAGGTAGATGTCCCGTGTATACTTGTTCCAGGATTTCTGTGGGGAAGGTTTGGTATTGCCGACATAATATTAGTTATTAACCCTTTTGCCTCGGTCCTTCTTGTAATTCTTGTCGTAATGTTGACGTAGTTCGTGGCGATTGTCTCGAGGTTTTCCCTAGGGGTCGGCAGTTTGGCCGGAGAGAATTTTTTTACGTTTACTGCCCGATCTTCCTCGAGTACGATATACCGAATTGATCTATGCATTGCATCTTCCAGAGTTTGAGCTTCGTTAATCAAGAGATCTTCCTTGAACTTTGATTCGTACCAGAGGCCGTTTCTGAGTGCGGCTAGTGCTGACCTGTCTGGGACTGCGGCTCGGGAGACTACTGCTTTGAGTCGGTCCATATAAGTCCGGAGTGATTCTTTTGGTCCTTGATCCAGGGCCCAGAGGTCAACGTCTGACGCTCCCTTTTGCATATACATCGAGTAATGCTTAAGGAAGGCGGTAGAGAGTTGTTGGATGCTATCTATGGAGTTTACTTCGAGCCGAGAAAACTAGTTCAGTGCTGATCCGCTAAGATGCTTGACGAATAATTGGCAGTGTCCTGCGTCCCATTTTTCTAGGGAGAATTGAGCTCGACCCATCGCGATACTGAACACGGTCATGTGCTGTCTCGGGTCCGTGCCGCCCTCGTAGACTGGTATCTTCAATTCATTCGTGTTTTTGATCGGGACGGTTGAGATCCACACAGTGAACGGGGTTTGTTATGTTTCTTTTAACACGCGATCTATTTAAGGAACGGAGCTGAGAGCTCGGTGAACTTTGGAGGTCATGTCTATGAGGGTCACCTTCATTCCTTCAATTTTTGAGTCTCGTTCTGAGGTCAGGATTTGATGATACGGAGTGGTGGGTCTTGTTATTCGTAGCCCGGCTGGATTCCTGCCGCTTTTAGATTAATTACCTTGCTCGGATTATTCTGTTGAGGTGGTCGTTCGGCAATGAAGGGTGAAGAGCTTCGCCGACATTATTCTCTTGTAGTGACCCGTGTTAAGACTAAGAATAATTTCTCAAAAAAAAAAAATCATCAAGGAAAGACCTAGGAAGCATATGGGACGTTACCATGGTTAGTTGGTCAAGGGATTGACCAGTTAGTATAACTTGGTCGAGATTTCAGAGAGCTTTAGCAACCTGATGGGACGGAAAAGAATGACCAGAATATTTCAACCACTTAGTAAATCATGGAAATGATAAAAAGGATGTATAAAGAGAGTTTGGGTCGAAGAAAATTCAGTTTGGGTCGAGGAAAATGATTCTGGGTCGAACCATATCAAAACCGGCAGTTTTGCCATGAACCGCAGATAAGCAGCTTAGTCACCTGCCTGTGTGCTTGTGCCATCCGTGTGTGGGCGTGTGTCTGTATATGAAGAACGTGAGTCTGAGAGTGCTTCCCACATGCCTGGGTCAAATATGGGTCAAGCATGAGTCACTGCCAGGTGTCACACCATGGGCAGTAATGGGTGGAAGAAAGGCTGACCTGCCTGTCTGCCGCACCTGCCTGCATGCCTACTTCACCTGCCTGCCAGTCTGCTTCACCTGCTTGGTACGAACTCTATATATACACCACTGACCTGCTCTGTTCGACCCATAAGTTGAATTTCTTAACCTAAATCATTCAGTCTAGCATCGTTCATACCAGCTGTACCAGTCGGATCAAGCAGTTCATACCACCGGCAGACTGTCGTGAACCGTAAACGGGTGTAGTGGAGAAATATTAGGGTAAGGTTCTGGATCCAAAACCTTTCTATTCCAACTCGATTTTTCATTCTGGACCTAAATCTAACCTTAGTTTTTGTGTTAAATGACTGGAACCGTCCCAAAAATCATGGTTTCAGTCTTGGTTAGGTTTGAAAAAGGGCAACATAAATCGGTGGAAAGATCAGTTCGGTCTAGGTAAGACCCGTGACCATTCTGATCCAGTTTCTTTGGGAAAACATATAATCAAATCGTGTTAACAGCCCAAGTATTTCTATACAGAAATCCCAGCCGTGTTAAGCAAAAGAAAACGTGGGTAGAAACCGTGACCCGAACCAGGATCGTTCACCAAGTAAAGGTGAGTCTTGGTGATGTTTGTTGCGTGTTTATATTATAAATTTCGTGAGGTTTTGGTACACTTGAATTAAGCCACACGTTAGATGGCTTAAAAGCTCTAACTTGTGCAATATAATTACTCTTTAAAAATTGGGCAATACCGTTAAGAATAAAAGTTATACTATACGTTTATAAGATTACTAGCAACTTAAGTGTTCGGTAAACTTTATAAACTAATAAGACTAAAAATGTTAAGAATGAAAAGTATACTATACATTTATAAGTTTATTAGCAACTTAAGTGTTCGGTAAACTTTATAAACATATGAGACTGAAATTGGTATAAGTTTATTAGCAACTTAAGTGTTCGGTAAACTTTATACGCTTATGAAAAACGTGGTAAGACTCTTCCCTAGATTCCGTGGCTTAACTAGTCATAGTAAGTACTAGTTTAAGTACACGAAGACACGGAGAGACGGGATTGCAGCCTAGGGCCGTGTACTACATGACGATGCAGAATTTCCGGTGTGATACCTTAACAATTAAGGCCATTGGAACGGGTGAAGGATCATCGGCTTGTCTAGCCTTAGTGGCTACGGGTCTGGTGATGCCTAGTGGTGTCAAGGGTTGGGAAGTAGTCAATCACATGAGGCCTTATTAAAAATGTGAAAGTTAAACTTATAATTATCAAGAACGTAAATTATTACTATGATGGTTAATATTATACATGTTGCGTGTGATTGTTATTTTGGGTTTGGTTGGGTGATTTATATGCTTGTTTAGGGGAGCCTTGACTCACTAAGCAAACTAGTTGCTTATGACTCTACTTGTTTTGCAGGTAACCGTCAGTGGGTAGACGGTTTGGGAAGAAGGAGCATTAGGAAGAATCAGTGGTAGTGTTTCTTGGCTTTTGTAAAGGATACTATCTATTATATACATTACTGTTTTGGAGTGTTAGACTCATGGCCAAACTTGACATATATATGTTTTGTAACACGTTTAAAATCCTATGTATAAAAATGTGTTTGCAATATTCGAGTTTCATATGATGCCTAGTTCTAGTCTGAGCAAACTAACTATTTAGTATAAATTGGGGTTGGCAAGCCTTGAGTTATATTCAATAGGAATTTGTACGTAGAAATTTGGTCTAGGGTTACTTGGATGCGTTCTAGGAACCTCGGATCGGATGACTAAGTATGAATTAGTGACGCTTCCGGTTAATCCATGACCGGGGGTGTTACATCTCTGGTCTGTCGGGCTGAACGGCAGCATTTTCTTCCGTATTCGTACCGTCCCAGGCTGGTGGGATACTTTCTTCCTGGTTTTTCCGTCGTTCTGAGTTTGTATGTTCTCCATTTTCGAGCAGAATCCTTGCGTGAGAAAAATCTCTAGACCCCCTTCCTGGCACGCCAATTGTTGAACCAAGGGGTTCGATTTTTATGATAGAGAGGGAGTTCGGAGATTCTCATTATATTGATTTCAGATCGGAAATGTAAGATTACAGAGAAAGTACTGATCGGATTACAAGTGGTTAAGTAACACAACAAGGTCGGCAGTTGAGATCGGGATCTCTTTTTGCCGAGCTGGATTCGCGTTGAGTGAGGATGGAAGACTTGTAGAGCCAGGCTGATCACCTCCGTGGGGACCACTTCCCAGAGTAGGGCAACCAAATTATCGACACCCGGAATGGTACTACGGCCACCCTCCTCCAGGATCAGATGATTCGGATGTCTTTATTGAGTCTGATCCCTCGGAAGAACCCCCAGAAGAAGAGATTCCCGAATATACAGACGAGAACTCACCTCAAAATACGTTAGAGTTGGGGTTGAGAGATGACAGTGATCCTGGACCTGAAGGATCACGTCATGGCAGAAGGCTGCCAACACCGTTGTCCGATTCCGAATCAGTGGAGGATCAAAGGCAACAGATTGTTAGTAGGGAGGGGATGAGCCGATCGGGTTATGAAGGATGGTTATCTTCAGAAAGTCCATCAAATGGACGAGATGATCGGAACCAAGAACCGAGAGGGCGAGAGCGCCGAGGACCATTATATGAGGAACGTCATAATCCACAAGGAGCGGGTCCAAGTGGAACACAACATGAACCAATGACCATAGAGGATCAATTGATGAATGCGGTGCGACGCTTGATTGATCATTTCAGCGAAGAACAACGATCACCCCGAGTTTCTCACCATAATCCACCACCGTCTCCCCCAAATTTTCTTAAGATGGTTATGATGATGAAGAATATGGGGACTAGACGATTCTTCGGAAGCACGGATCCATTCGAGTCCGATGCTTGGATACGACATATCGAGCGGACCTTCGAGGCAATCTGTTGTCCAGAAGGGTTTAAGACGGATATAACAGTACACTACTTGATGAAGGATGCAAGTAGTTGGTGGGATAGTATGAAAATGCATTATGGAGCTATAGATCCTACATGGTCCGACTTCCGTAGAGAGTTTGAACGGAAGTATTTTCCGCCGGAGGCGAAGGACCGATTGGAAAAGAAATTCCAAGAGTTAAGTCAAGGAGAGCGCAGTGTTCGAGAATATGAGGCTGAATTTACTCGTCTAAGACGTTATGCACATTATGGACCCAGTGACGAGGCAACCGTGATTAGGAAGTTTTTACGAGGACTTAGGCCAAATATTATGAACTGCTTACTTGCAGTGGACTTTCGTACCCTATTTGAGCTCGTAGAAAGAGCAGTCAATGTAGAAGATGGCCTAGGAGCGGAACAAGCTTTCTACTCTCGGCAGATTCTGCAGTCGCGAACATCTAGACAACCTTTGGGAGCACATGAGTTCCAACCCGTTGAGAGGGGTCAAACCTTGGGGCAAGGACAAGGTTTTGGAAGAGGTCGTAGTTCGGGACGAGGTCAAAATGTAGGAAGAGGACAGAATCTAGCACGAGGACGTGGGAACAGAGCTGGTAGGGGTACACCTACGATGGATTCCCTGCCCAAGTGCTATAGATGTGGACGTCCAGGACACTATTCCCGTGCATGCCCTAACATGGGACAGGCGAGACCCGTGCCAGCCTACATTACATGTTTCACATGTGGAGAGAAGGGGCACTATGCGACTTCATGTCCCGTCACCCATGCCATTCAGCCAGTACAATCTACCCGACCCCCGGCAGTGCAAGCATTGGCTATACAAGGAGTGATGGAGCCGACGCCCAAACGTCAAGCAATCGCACGGAGAGTCTATCCCTTAGATAAACCTAAATCCTCACCACCTTCTATAGGTCCCATTTCAGGTATGTGTGGGTTTATAACTCATCGTATGATTAATTGAATTTATGATTGAGTTGCTTGATGATTATGTGAAAAATATAAGAAATATAAATGGAAAAATTTAATGTTTGGCTAGCAACATTACGTGTTTGTGGCGTACCCACACACGTCTTGTTTGACTCAGGCGCGACACATAGTTTTGTATCCCCTAAGGTCGTTGCGGGGTTTGAGGGGACCCTTACGGTGGTAAAGGTATGTGTGCCCGTCCTAACACCCGGAGACCAAATTCTCAATGCCGAGAATTGTTATTTGAGAGTTCGGTTCTAGTTGAGGAAAAGGTCTATTTAGCCAATCTCTTAGTCATTCCCTTAGAACGGTACGAAGTTATCTTAGGAATGGACTGGTTAGCAACCTATCAAGCACACCTAGACTGTGGAAGAGGAAGAATCACCTTTGAGGAAAGTGGACAACCTTCCATAGCGTACTATGGAATAAATCCGAGTTCGGGAATATCTTTTGTTACAGCTTTGAGAGCTGAAAAGGCCCTTGCGGAAGGTGAAGCCTAGTTAGTAACCTTGTCTGTTGTCGAAGAAGACTCCGAAGAAAAACCAAAGCTTGAAGAGATTCGAATAGTCTGTGAATTTGAGGATGTGTTTAAACCCTTGGAAGGGTTACCACCATCTCGCAATGATCCATTTACTATATCTCTCGAACCAGGAGCCGCACCAATCGCTAAAGCACCATATCGGATGGCCCCGGCAAAATTAGCAGAATTGAAGAAGCAGTTAGAGGACCTTTTGGAGAAAGGGTTTATTAGACCAAGTTCTTCCCCTTGGGGAGCTCCAGTCCTATTCGTTAAGAAGAAGGATGGAAGCATGCGGTTGTGTATAGACTATCGGGGAATCAACAACGTTACAATTAAAGACAAGTATCCATTGCCCAGGATTGATGAACTATTAGACCAACTGCTAGGAGCAAGCTGGTTTTCAAAAATCGACTTAGCATCTGGCTATCACCAAATCTCCGTTTCTGAAGCCGATGTAATGAAGACGGCATTTAGAACACGTTATGGCCATTACAAATTTGTGGTCATACCTTTTGGCCTAACAAATGCACCGGCATCATTTATACGTTTAATGAATGAAGTCTTCCGAGACTACTTGGATGAATTTGTTATCATCTTCATCGATGACATCCTAATCTACTCACGAAGTGCAGATGAGCATGTAGAACATTTGAGGAAGGTGTTGGAACGCTTAAAAAGTCAAAAGCTTTTGGCTAAATTTAGCAAATGTTGTTTCTGGAGAAGGGAAATATGATTCTTAGGACATCGGGTATCAGGACAAGGAGTATCAGTCGACCCTGAAAAGATCGTAGCAATCCAAGAATGGCCACAACCAACCAGTGCCACGAAAACTCGGAGTTTCTTGGGATTAGCTGGGTACTACCGAAAATTTGTGAAGGGCTTCTCCACTATAGCCAAACCTTTAACCCGTCTGACGGGGAAGGGTATAACTTTTCAGTGGAATGAAGAAGCAGAAAAGGCGTTCGACCGATTGAAGGAGGCCTTAACTACTGCACCAATCCTAGCATTACTAGAGCCGTGCCAACCATACATAGTTTACACTGATGCATCGAGGGTAGGATTGGGATGCGTGTTAATGCAAGGCAAAAAGGTCATTGCCTATGCATCACGACAATTAAGGAGGCACGAAGAGAATTATCCAACCCATGATCTGGAGATGGCTGCCGTAGTATTTGCTCTCAAGATATGGCGATCGTATCTTTATGGAGAAACCGTGTAGGTCCTCACCGACCACAAAAGTTTGAAGTATTTGTTTACTCAACCAGATCTTAATCTAAGACAAAGAAGATGGATGGAGTTTGTAGCTGATTATGATCTGGAAATTGCATATCATCCGGGAAAAGCAAATGTAGTAGCAGATGCTTTGAGTCGCCGCAGGGTAGATGCTGATGTAAAAAGAGACTTAATGACCCTAACCGCAGAATTTAAGATGATAACTTTATCATTCCTAGAAGGAGAAACCAGTTAGCCATTGGGATTACAAGAGATAAATCAGGCAAGTCTACTACAAAGGATTCGACAGGAACAGAAAGAGGATAACAGTCTAAAGAAAATAATTAAGGAACTTCATGACCAGGATGAACCCAATAGGAGTGGATATCATTTAGCTATGGATGGAACTCTACTGCTAAACAAAAGAATAACAGTGCCTAAAGGACAAGGCCTGCGAGAAGAACTCCTAAGAACCGCACATCACTCATTACTGAGTATTCATCCAGAAAGTACCAAGATGTATCGAGATATCCGCCAGTATTATCATTGGCCGAGAATGAAACGGTCTGTTGCGCAATGGGTAGCAGAATGTCAAACTTGTCAGCAAGTCAAAGTCGAACATCAAGTGCCAGGAGGTCTATTGCAAAGTCTACCGATCCCAGAATGGAAATGGGACGCAGTAGCCATGGACCTTATAACGGGATTACCAAGGGCACCAGGGCGCGGCAATGATGTAATATGGGTAGTTATGGATCGCTTAACAAAAAATGCTCATTTTCTACCCGTAAAGTTAGTTGACAACGTAGAAATATTGGCTGGGCTATATTTGAAGGAGATAGTAAAATTGCATGGGGTTCCAGCCAATATAGTATCTGATCGTGACCCAAGGTTTACAGCACATTTCTGGCAAGCTTTTCAACAAGCCTTAGGCACAGACTTGCATATGAGTACGACATTCCATCCTGAGACGGATGGGCAGACAGAAAGAACTGTAAGAACGTTGGAGGATCTGCTACGGATGTGTGTTAGATTGGGTAGGAAGCTGGGAAGGCTTCTTACCGTTGGTAGAATTCTCATACAGCAACAGTTACCACGCTAGCATCGTATGTCTCCCTATGAAACCTTATACAGTCGACCTTGTCGAACCCCTGTTTGTTGGACAGAAGTTGGAGAGCATCAGGTCGTAGGACCCGAGTTAGTAGAAGAGGCAACCGATAAAATTCGAATGGTTCGGGAGAATATGAAGAAAGCTCAGGATCGGCAAAAGAAGTATGCCGATCAGAACAGAAGAAAAATCATTTTTGAAGCTGGCGATTGGGTATTTCTAAAAGTGGCCGCTCAAAAAGGGAAGGATAGATTTGGGAAGGTAGGAAAATTAGCCATGAGGTTTATAGGACCATACCGTATTGTGGGGAGAGTAGGAGAAGTGGCTTATCGGTTAGATCTTCCATCGGACATGGCACTGCATCCAGTATTCCATGTATCCATGCTACGTAAACATATCCGTGACCCGAACACTATAGAACTAGAGCAGATAAAAGATCTTCGAACTAACCTCACTTATCCGGAAGGACCACTACGGATAGGAGAAAGAAGGATTAAAAAGTTAAAGAATAGGGAAATTTCACAAGTTCAGGTGTTTTGGGGAAGACAACATAGGATGGTAGTCACCTGGGAAGATGAAGAGAAATTTAGAATGTCTCACCCTGAGCTATTCATAAGTTCTGACGAAGCTCAAGAAGGCGGAGTATCTAACCCTTAAGAATTCGGGACGAATTCTTTTAAGGGGGGGAGAATGTAGTGACCCGTGTTAAGACTAAGAATAATTTCTCAAAAAAAAATAAATCATCAAGGAAAGACCTAGGAAGCATATGGGACGTTACCATGGTTAGTTGGGTCAAGGGATTGACCAGTTAGTATAACTTGGTCGAGATTTCAGAGAGCTTTAGCAACCTGATGGGATGGAAAAGAATGACCAGAATATTTCAACCACTTAGTAAATCATGAAAATGATAAAAAGATGTATAAAGAGAGTTTGGGTCGAAGAAAATTCAGTTTGGATCGAGGAAAATGATTCTGGGTCGAACCAGATCAAAACCGGCAATTTTGCCGTGAACCGCAGATAAGCAGCTTAGTCACCTGCCTGTGTGCTTGTGCCATCCGTGTGTGGGCGTGTGTCTGTATATGAAGAACGTGAGTCTGAGAGTGCTTCCCACATGCCTGGGTCAAAGATGGGTCAAGCATGAGTCACTGCCAGGTGTCACACCATGGGCAGTAATGGGTGGAGGAAAGGTTGACCTGCCTGCCTGCTGCACCTGCCTGCCTGCCTGCTTCACCTGCCTGCCTGTCTGCTTCACCTGCTTGGTACGAACTCTATATATACACCACTGACCTGCTCTGTTCGACCCATCAGTTGAATTTCTTAACCTAAATCATTCAGTCTAGCATCGTTCATACCAGCTGTACCAGTCGGATCAAGCAGTTCATACCACCGGCAGACTGTCGTGAACCGTAAACGGGTGTAGTGGAGAAATATTAGGGTAAGGTTCTGGATCCAAAACCCTTCTAGTTCAACTCGATTTTTCATTCTGGACCTAAATCTAACCTTAGTTTTTGTGTTAAATGACTGGAACCGTCCCAAAAATCATGGTTTCAGTCTTGGTTAGGTTTGAAAAAGGGCAACATAAATCGGTGGAAAAATCAGTTCGGTCTAGGTAAGACCCGTGACCATTCTGATCCAGTTTCCTTGGGAAAACATATAATCAATCGTGTTAACAGCCCAAGTATTTCTATACAGAAATCCCAGCCGTGTTAAGCAAAAGAAAACATGGGTAGAAACCGTGACCCAAACCAGGATCGTTCACCAAGTAAAGGTGAGTCTTGGTGATGTTTGTTGCATGTTTATATTATAAATTTCGTGAGATTTTGGTACACTTGAATTAAGTCACACGTTAGATGGCTTAAAAGCTCTAACTTGTGCAATATAATTACTCTTTAAAAATTGGGCAATACCGTTAAGAATAAAAGTTATACTATACGTTTATAAGCTTACTAGCAACTTAAGTGTTCGGTAAACTTTATAAACTAATAAGACTAAAAATGTTAAGAATGAAAAGTATACTATACATTTATAAGTTTATTAGCAACTTAAGTGTTCGGTAAACTTTATAAACATATGAGACTGAAATTGGTATAAGTTTATTAGCAACTTAAGTGTTCGGTAAACTTTATACGCTTATGAAAAAAGTGGTAAGACTCTTCCCTAGATTCCGTGGCTTAACTAGTCATAGTAAGTACTAGTTTAAGTACACGAAGACACGGAGAGACGGGATTGCAGCCTAGGGCCATGTACTGCATGACGATGCAGAATTTACGGTGTGATACCTTAACAATTAAGGCCATTGGAACGGGTGAAGGATCATCGGCTTGTCTAGCCTTAGTGGCTACGGTTCTGGTGATGCCTAGTGGTGTCAAGGGTTGGGAAGTAGTCAATCACATGAGGCCTTATTAAAAATGTGAAAGTTAAACTTATAATTATCAAGAACGTAAATTATTACTATGATGGTTAATATTATACATCTTGCGTGTGATTGTTATTTTGGGTTTGGTTGGGTGATTTATATGCTTGTTTAGGGGAGCCTTGACTCACTAAGAAAACTAGTTGCTTATGACTCTACTTGTTTTGCAGGTAACCGTTAGTGGGTAGACGGTTTGGGAAGATGGAGCATTAGGAAGAATCAGTGGTAGTGTTTCTTGCCTTTTGTAAAGGATATTGTCTATTATGTACATTACTGTTTTGGAGTGTTAGACTCATGGCCAAACTTGACATATATATGTTTTGTAACACGTTTAAAATCCTATGTATAATTATGTATAAAAATGTGTTCGCAATATTCGAGTTTCATATGATGCCTAGTTCTAGTCCGAGCAAACTAACTATCTAGTATAAATTGGGGTTGGCAAGCCTTGAGTTATATTCGATAGGAATTTGTACGTAGAAGTTTGGTCTAGGGTTACTTGGATGCGTTCCAGGAACCTCGGATCGGATGACTAAGTATGAATTAGTGACGCTTCCGGTTAATCCATGACCGGGGGTGTTACATCTCTGGTCTGCCGGGTTGCACGGCAGCATTTTCTTCCGTATTCGTACCATCCCAGGCTGGTGGGATACTTTCTTCCTGGTTTTTCCGTCGTTCTGAGTTTGTATGTTCTCCATTTTCGAGCAGAATCCTTGCGTGAGAAAAATCTCTAGACCCCCTTCCTGGCACGCCAATTGTTGAACCAAGGGGTTCGATTTTTATGATAGAGAGGGAGTTCGGAGATTCTCATTATATTGATTTCAGATCGGAAATGTAAGATTACAGAGAAAATACTGATCGGATTACAAGTGGTTAAGTAACACAACAAGGTCGGCAGTTGAGATCGGGATCTCTTTTTGCCGAGCTGGATTCGCGTTGAGTGAGGATGGAAGACTTGTAGAGCCAGGCTGATCAAATGAGATCGGGAAACCTTTACCGAACTGACGAAAATACTTGGAATCTGTGGTTTCTTTACTGGTCGGATCGGATTCTTGCTCTTAGAGTTAGAGACCTAAACTCAGCGTTTTGGATCCCTTGTATTCTGATGAGAAAAGATTAATGTCCCAACTATAAGGTATTGCCCCCTATTTATAGTAAATATTGGTTGAGTAACTATAGTTGAATAGTGACTATAGTTACTCAATATAATTACTCCTTCTGATCAGGGTTTGGTTTTTGAGTTGGGCCTTTCATCTGGATGGGCCGAAAATAATTCCTGAGCTTGGCCCATTTCTTCAATGGGTCAAAACCCATACCCAACAGAGACTACAAACTAACCTACATTATCTGCTTTGCAATTGCTCACTTGAATGCCATAGTCACATTTTCTTCGAGTATCTCTTTAAAATTTGGTCAATAGACTCTTAAGTAGTGTTGGCCCATACTAAAACCATGTCTCTAGTTTTAGAGTCTTTATTTATTTTAAAGGGAAAATTTTAAGAAAGTATCCATTGGCACTGTTTGTTGCAACCTCCAACAAGACATTCAAAGTCACAAGTTCCAATCTCCCGCATGTACTTTTTTCTTTTTAATAAATTAATATTTTAAAGGGAAATTGGCAAAAATAACAAAGATTTTTTTTTTAAAAGGATATGACTATATTGTTTCGTACCTATTATATTCTTTGTATTATGTGTAATAATACCAAAATACACTTATTGACAAAGAGAAAGAGAAGACAGTAATAGGCAAAAGGATGTGTTAGTCTCGAGAAGGGGAAAACTGCTTTCAAAAGCAAAATTGAAACCCAAAATGTCAGGCATGCGTGTAAGAAGTTGGATTTCAAAAATTCAAGGGAGCTGAGATTTAGTAGAGAATTGTTATAGAAGGAGAATAGAAAAGGGTTCAGGGCGCAAGAAGATTTTGCAGAGAAGAGGCGACAGAAAAAGTGTGAGATCTTTGGGCATATAGGGAAAATTTGATTTTTTGTTATGGGGATAATGAATTACTCGACGATCTAATTATTTTGCTTCACATGCAGGTGAAAATCGTGTTGTGTGAAAGGGATTTAGTTGCTGGTAAATTCCTTACCTGTTATTTTATTGTTCGCTAGATTTGCAGAGGAGGTCTTAACACAGTAGGTGGGAAAAATTTTGTTTTCCAAATACAAATTAAAGACAAAGGTAGGAATGGTGAGGCTGTGGTGTGAAAGGTAACTGTAAGTTTTAATGTTTGGTGTATGATAAGGTTCATTATTTAGGGATTAGATAACAATTAGTGTAGATGTTGTTGAAACTTGCAAGGGTTACAGATAGAAAAATGAAATTGTGTAGTCGTGCGTGTGAGGCTTGTGGTATATGTTGTAGAGCTAGTTATATTTTGTTTTGATGAACTTTGACAATTGATTGTAATAGAGTGTTTTATGTAATTTATAAGAAGACTATTCTCTATGACATGTTTTGTATGAAGATGAAGATGATATGCTATTTTGTGGTTAAATATTGGAGGAAAAATGAAATGTGTGATATGTTTGAAATATTGGATACTATATTATTTGTATCGGTGATATCATCATGTATGTGTAAATATGTATTATATAATGTATCATTGTATATTGTGGTAAAGAAGTTCGTTGGTAATTGTTGAATATGTAGTGTATTATCTTATTTGTAATGACGGTATATTTGTAGAAAATGGAAGCGGAAGGTCTATCAAAACAAATATTTGAAGCTGGATTCGAACCAGTGGCCGGAAAATGATAAATAAATACTTCAATATGAGGCTGATAGAGAACCTTAAGATCGAAATTAGATGCATAACACATGGAGACATTCTTGAGTCACAATTTGGGAGGATATAAGACAACACACATTTTATGTGAGTTTTTTTCCATTAACTATAATCGGTCAGCTTGTGATGCAATAAAATATGAATAGTGGTGGTTATATGCGGGTAAACCTATAAGATATGCAATTGATGACTTCACGCTTGTCACTGGTTTGAACTGTAACCCACTTGCAACAACAGAGGAAATACTGAGACCAAGAACAAAGAGTAAGGCAAAGCAAAAGCGCAAGATGGAAAAACATGGACTGCATTATTTAGGAAAGCTACCAAACTAACGAAAAACTTCGTTGTTGATCAGCTCTCCCTGGGGAAAAAGTACAAGGACCCGCTCACCCGATTTAGGTTTGCATTGATCAACCTAGTTGAAGGAATAATATGTCCAACAGTTTTAAAGACAAACATTAGGCTAGAAATTGTTGAAATGGTGGCGGATATTTACGTGTTT
Source organism: Pseudoturritis turrita (assembly GCA_900406555.1). Lineage (NCBI taxonomy): Eukaryota > Viridiplantae > Streptophyta > Magnoliopsida > Brassicales > Brassicaceae > Pseudoturritis > Pseudoturritis turrita. Next base: position 704,693 of record OVBL01000950.1, on the reverse strand, counting down.
TTAAAATATCCATTGGGCCATGAATCATTTATACTCACGGATTAAGAGTCCTAAGAGACATAACCTGTTCTAGTTGGGACATATTTGGCTGCAATTCAGGGGTTCGCACATGCGATGGTCTTAGTAACAGTAAGTTATTGTCCAATGACTATAGCAAAGCCATGTGAGCATGAAAAAATATTGGACACCGATAATACAGTTCGTGACAAAGTAAAACGTGTCGTGGAGCAGTTTAATAGTAAATGTGGTTGCAGCAACAAATTTGGACAAAAAAATCAGATAAGCGAGAAAACAGTCAAACCATATTTCATGTCCCAACGTTTGCAAATATTGGTTGTGTCTGTTTTTATAAGTTCGGCTAGTGTAAAAGGCATGTAAGTAGTAGAGTAAACTGTCTCCCATATATAGGTTGTAATATTGTGCATCTCTATTACACTTCTTACGTGCATACAAAGTATAAAATAAAAAATAAATGGAAGTGCATGCATGTAGGTAACTAAATTATCTATGTCTTTCATAAAAGAGTGTTTTTGATGTCTATGTTATGTATTTGGTGTCTATAGTTTTTGAGGACTATGTTATGCAGCTGGTGGTGTATAGTTTGTGTTATTCGTATGTGTATGACATAATGCTTTCGTAACTTATATGAGTTTATGTGCATACAAAGTATAAAATGAAAAATAAATGGAAGTACATGCATGTAGGTAACTAAATTGTCAATATCATTCATAGAAGAGTGTTGTTGATGTCTATGTTATGTATTTGGTGTCTATTTTTGGGGTTGGTTTTCACCCCATCGAGGTCAACAGCTGAAAACACTAAGTATGGAGAAAAAAAACCTGGCCAAATGAATGTAAAGCCTAGCAAAACAAGCATAGACATCTGCTCCGGCATCAATACTTCTCTGGCTCGGTATTGAGGAAAGGCGATGAGCCAACACCCCTCTTGGCTCGGCGACCAAAGCAAGGAGACAAGCCAAGTACTGGTTCGGAGACGAAGGCAAAATAGTGACGAGCCAACACTTGGCAAGGCAGCAGGAAGAAGTAGTGACGAGCCAACTTTTGGCTAGGTATCAAAAAAGAGTGACGAGCCAACGTTTGGCTAGGCATGACCGAGTGAGTGACGAGCCAACGTCTGGCTAGTGACGAGCCAACACTTGGCTAGGCATGAAGAATTGAGTGACGAACCAACGTTTGGCTAGGCGACAAGCCAACATCTGGGCTAGGCAGTGGAAGAAGATGGAGACGAGCCAGCATCTTGCCTCGGCAGCAGGGAGAAGTGGTGACGAGCCAACATCTTGGCTCGGTAGCAGGGAGAAGCAAGTGACGAGCCAACATCTTGGCTAGGCAGTGGAAGAAGCGGGAGACGAGCCAACATCTTGGCTCGGCAGCAGGAAGAAACAAGTAACGAGCCAACATGTTGGCAAACCAACGAACGGTGACGAGCCAACATGTTGGCAAAATAACAATATCGGCGATGAGCCAAAACATTAACGACATGGTGAGCCGGCAAGCTCGGCAAGCATGACGAGCCGGTGAGCTCGGTAAGCTCGGCAAGCATGACGAGTCGGCAAACTCGGCAAGCCTGACAAGCCGGAGAGCTCGGCAACATGATGAGCTGGCAAGCTCGACAACATGATGAGCCGGTGAGCTCGACAACACGGCGAGATGGCAAGCTCGGCAATATGATGAGTCGGTAAGCTCGGCAAGCATGACGAGCCGGCGAACTCGGCAAGCCTGACAAGCCGGAGAGCTCGGTAACATGACGAGCTGGCAAGCTCGACAACATGACAAGCCGGTGAGCTCGACAACACGGCAAGCTCGGCAATATGATGAGCCGGTGAGCTCAGCAGCATGGCTAGCCGGCAAGCTCAGCAAGCAGGCGAGCTCTTCAACACGACAACCAGCTGGCGAGATCGGCGACACAATGGCAATCTCAGCAAGTATGACGAGCCGGCAAGCCCGGTGGCGAAGCAAATATCCGAGTAATCATGGACCGAGCCCAAGGTTAAGAAGAATAGTTTGAGAAAGGTCAAATTCGCAATGAAGAAACATTGGCGGGCCAAGCTCGAGAAAAGTTGGAGGCCAAACCTAGCTGTAAAGCCCAAGATGTCGTAACCAACTTACGAAAACGAAATCCCGAAGAACAACGAAGTTTTCCTTTATCATTTAGAAAAAGGCCTAGCCGACTTATTCTTGTATAAATACTCATGTACACCCTCAGAAAAGGGGATCCGAAAATCGACCTAGTAAAATACTTATTACTTTGCAAACAGCTTGAATAAAATCTCCATCTTTGGATCTCTGTTCTTGGTTTCTTTACATAGAAGTTTGTCGAATCCCTAATTTTCCTTACCAAATTTAGTTGTTCGAGTTTCGACTCCCACATCTATAGTTTTGAGGACTATGTTATGTAGTTGGTGGTGTATGGTATGTGTTATTCATATGTGTATGACATAATGCTTTAGTAACTTATATGAGTTTTATGTGCATACAAAGTATAAAATAAAAAATAAATGGAAGTACATGCATGTAGGTAACTAAATTGTCAATATCATTAATAAAAGAGTGTTTTTGATGTCTATGTTATGTATTTGGTGTCTATAGTTTTCAGGACTATGTTATGTAGCTGGTAGTGTATTGGATGTGTTATTCATATGTGTATGACATAATGCTTTAGTAACTCATATGAGTGCATGTCCATAAAATTGGTAAATCATTGTTGAATGAAGAAATCTTAGCAGCGGGTGAATTTATTGGTTTCGATGATGAGTTTGGTGATGAAGAAGTTGCACATATGGTTGTATTAATCTATAACAGTTGGTATGTGGGGGTTGTTAAGGCTGATGAGGTGGTTGATGAGAAGTAGACATGAGGTAAGGCAGTTGATATAGAGAACAAGGAAGCAATTGTGCAGTGTGAAGAACCAGCAAAATCTGGTGTTGATCATAATTATGAGTACGCAGCAGAGTCTCATAGGACGAGTGAAATATTCACTAGGAATACCTAGAAGAAAATTGTTGGTCAATCAGAAGCTGCCCCAGCACACAAGAACGTCTTCACCAGGCGAGAAGGAGATTAATGATGTATTCAAAATTGTAGTTGATGCCTATAAAGAATGGAGTGTGGCTATATTTCAGGGTACACACTTAATATTGAAGAGCATGTTGAAGATGTAAGTGTGAAGCTTAAGAAAAATATGAAAGTCATGATCGTATGAATTTGAAAATAGGCGTGAATACCCAAGCAACCAATGGATGTGTGAGGGATGCTTCCTCCAGTGGTGGGGGTGAGATGAATGATACAGAGGGGACAGATGGAAGAAAGTATAAGGGGATGGAAGATACCAGCAAATGCTCTACTTAATAATATGGATTTTCAATAAATACATCTTTACTTATGTAATCTCTGATGCATGAATTGTATCTTATGCCACATGATCTAACCAGGTACCAAAAATTAGGCCACATGTCCCAAATGCAACAGCACCTAGATCAGGTTGGAAGGCAGAAGTGGATGCCAAGGGAGGATGTACCATTGATGTTCGATCTAAGAAGACAAAAGAAAATGTTGGTGTATTCAAGAATGTGAAGGTGAAACAAAAGAATTTAGTTAAAAGAGACAATTGATTTTGCTATTACACTAGTCATAGATATCAATGAACTTGGACTTGCTGTAATCGGATTAGAATTATAGGGGAATATGGTGACATAGCATACAAATGCAAAATGCAAGTAGGATTGGACTTACAGAAGGCTCTCCAACCCCTTTTGGCTCGAAATGTGAAATGAAAAGCGTGGTACATTTTAATTTTATACACATGTCTGTCAGAAATAAAAACCATCTCTGACGAGTCATTGATAAATGCACTTAGTTTTGTGAAAAACTACTCCCATGCATCATCATTTTTGCTGTCAACAACACCAAACGTAAGTGAAAATTGGCATCTTGAGCATACGCAGACATGAGAGAGCCACCATACTTTTCGAGAGGGACCCGTAAGTCGAAAGCTCGTAAGTCTTAAAACTCGAAGCAAAACTCTTAAACCCAGTAAACACCTCTTGGTACACTGGTCGTAAACATCTCCGAAACATGATACTAAACCTACCGGTTATTATGAGATGCTAACCATGTTTCATTATCAAAACAACGGAAACATAAGTCGGAACACCGCAAACCCTAAACTGACAACAAAGCAATCAATACCAAGACGACCGTACTCTTTCCAAACAGAGATGGTTCGCGATATATCACATCAAAAATACAAACGAAAACATAAATACATATTTTTCCAGCAAAGGACGAAAGAGGTCATGCCAACGAACGGCAAACATTACAAGACTTAGCAATTAACATACAAAAGAGTTGGATAAAGCCATCCAGGCGCTTGTCTTAAAAAAAAATATACCGAATAGAAGAAAAGAGTTTGAAGTTAAAGGAACATAGAGAAAGATCATTCAAGAGGATTCGGCTCGGAAGGTTTCTCAGCAGCAAGAACAGCAATACCAGGCGTACCAATGTTCGAGCCTGAAAAATCTGCAACACCAACATTCGCTGCTGCATTCTCCACTGGTTCGCTCCCTAAGAGAGTGCCTGTAGAGTCTGAGGAAACAGGTGAAAGCATCAGATCTTTCTTCAGCTCGCCCTCAATCTTCTCGAACTCATCAGCCGCATCGTCCAGATCAGCTCTCCAGCCTGTCAGTTACGCCACCTCGGAGTCAAGGGCAGGCGCATCCTCTTTCTGCAGAATCTCGAGCAACTGAAGGTTGCTGTCGACCTGGGCTAGATCGAGCTCCTTCTCTTTCGCCTCTCTCAACTCATCAATTTTCTTCTCAATCTTGGCAAGCCGCTCCTGGAATCTCTCAGACATCTTCCGCCTCGTGCAAAGCATTTGCGGCAGTGAGTTGCCTCTTCAAAGATTCAATTTCGGCAGCCTTTTTCTGCTTAGAGCGATCCAACCTCATCGCTAAGTCACCTGCCTTGTTCCATTCATCCTTGAGAAATGCTTTTTCCTTCTCCAGAGCTTCGATCCGAGCTGAAGCAGTTGCCAGCTCGTCGACATGTTGTTTCTCCAGCTCGGCGACTTTGTTCTTAAAGAAGAATGGTTCCTTGCCGGCATCATCCTTCCGACGCCCATCCTTTCGCACATCGTGTTCAAAGGCAGCAAGGATCTTGTTGATAGATGCGACGAACTGATCACAGGAAGAAACAGTCAGTACTTAGTCATTTTTACTCAGAATAAAATAAGCAATCTCCAAACATACCTTGGTGCCTTGGAGCGACATGTCGGCATACAAATCGCCATGAGAAAGCACGTCAAGAGGTGGCAGCCTATCCCCCGAGCAACGTACTAGTGAGAAGAGAGTTGTTGAGGCTGCTTTGTCATTGCATATTGGCTCAGATCCCTCGGGTCTAAACGACGATGGCAACGGCTCGTTAGTAGTTGGATCGGCGGGCTTGTGGCGTTTCCTTTTTTCCTGCTTCTCCTTAGTTTTCTCCTTGTCTGGTTCGGAGCATTTACCGGAAGTCTTCTTCGCTCCCACTCTGTGTTGAGATATCACCGAGCTAGAAGGCCTGGCTACCGGAACAAGAGCTGAAACCGCCTCCCTGGCCGGCTTCAAGAGTTGAAGGCTCGGTGAGAGTTTGACGCTTTGTCCCTGCCCCGATTTCACCAACCTTTTCAGTAGTTGGCTCGGTGACTTGTTCAGCTACGTCGACGGCTTGCCCAGCTCCCTCCTTTTGTTTCTTCTCCTTCAAAGCCTGTTTATCACGGATCGTCAATATTTTTCCCATGCTTTTTCTTGGAGGACTCTGCGAGGAAGATTCGGACTCCGAGCTGTCAGATACCTCGACGCCAGCAAAGATGGCTCGGGCTTTTTCAATTCTTTTCAGGGAAAAATGGTTTTCCCAATGGCACTTCCCTGCAGCAAGTGTGTCCCGAAGCATGAGTGTATCTACTGGGAAATGTGAAAGAATCTGCTGCACTGAAAAAAATAATAGCAAAGAAAGTGGTCAGCTCGCTTCGGAATTAAAAAAAAACTAAAACTATAGGTTTTCTGAAAATCCACGGCTCCCCCACCAATAGTTCCCCATTCAGTTTTAGCATGGTAGACGCATTTGGCTTCTACCGTAGCATCGTTAGGGGGAACAAAGAAAAAGTAGCTCCCCCAGTCGCTATCTTTGCTTCGGAAGCCTTCAATGATTTTTCTATGCTTCTTGTTAGAGATATAGTAGGCTCGGGAGTTTTTGATCTTCCGGAATTCAAGAAACTGCCAAAAATGGGAAACGCGAACTGTCACGTCACACTCATAACTCCGAACCAGAATCCCAACTAAATGACACATTCCCCGAGGATTAATTTGGCTCGGCGCTAACCATGTTTGGACAAGAAGCGGATGATCAATCCAGGAATTGGAAATCAAAGCAGGCTTTGGTAGAAGAAACTCTCATAAAGGGCAAAATATCCACACGGCGGAGTTTCAGCTCGGTATGCGGAAGTAGGAACAGTCAAATCGACATCCTCCGAAATATTGAATCGATGCCTCAAAGCTTCCAGGGACTCAGCTGTGCACAAAGACGAACCAGGGGGTCAGGTCGCCTCTTAGGAGCTTTCCTCTTAGGCTTTCGCCTCGTCGATGTGCTAGCCTGATGGCTCGCAAACAATCTCTCCAACCGTATTTTTTCTGCCTCGTCAATGATGTACTCTTCTAGTTCGGCTTTAAATTCTTCAAGAGCCTTTTGTATCAAGGCTGCCTCAGCATCCGCCTCGGCGTCAAATGCTTCGTCTATTAGAGATGGGACAACAATCTGCAACTGACCTGGCGGAGAATTGGTTTCCGCTGGTTCGGTACTCTGTAGAGATAACACCATCTTGCGTCCAAGCAACGAGGCAGAATTTGCCGAGCCCACAGAATCTTCCAGCTCGGCGATATAAGACATTGGGGATTTTGGCTCGGGAATACGCCCTTAGCAGGAAATTTGAAAAAGAGTGTGGCTCGGAATCAAACTGATACTTAGCAGGAATTGGAGGAATCCTGGCTCGGAGATACTTGATACGAAGAATTTTGGCTCGGAAACAGAGAAGATCGAGGCAGTATCGCGATCCGGATGATGATGGATCAGAAAATTCAAACACTCGCTGGATAAGTTTGGAGATGGATCGGAAAATGCAAAAGCTCACCGAGCTACGTTTGAAGATGGGTCGGAAAACTCAAAGGTTCGGCGGCGGCAGTGAAGAAACCGATAAAAACCTAGCCGAAACTTGAAAATAAAAAGAGAGAAAAGAAGAGAGAGAAGAGAGCTACATATTTTTTCGGAGATGTGGAGAAGTGAGTTATGAGGAGTGAGACAGGGATCTGAATATAAAGACGCATGGAAGCACAGCGCGTGACGCCATGCGGCCTCGGGAATATGCGAAAATGTTTGCAGTTCCCAATAAAGTTATAACCATGATAAGAGATACTTCAAGCAAACATTACCGCCGAGCCAAATATGAATCAAACTTATTGGGATGGTTCGGCAGCATATCAGAAGAAGATGGCTCGGTGGAATGGCAGTCTAAGAAATACAGCAAGATGACGAGCCAAAATTGCTCGGTCATACGAGTGATAGGTTGGCTCGGCAGCATGACAAAGATGTCGGCTCGGCAAAATGACAACTTGAATTAATCACAAGCCAAAGTGGCTCGACAACGCAAGTGACAAGATGAATCAGTAGCACATCGAGGAATTGGCTCGGCGACATGATACTCCAGTGTTGGCTCAGAAATAAAACACCTCGGTAACACTATCAGTTTGGCTCGGCATGTATCAATGCCCGGATGACAACTTCACCGCAGATTTGGCTCGGTAACCCAAAGATGGTTGATCTCGATCTCGATTCTTCACCTCGTCACTATTATCAATAATACCACCGAGCTGGGGGGCTAACTATTGGGGTTGATTTTCACCCCATCGAGATCAACTACTGAAAACACTAAGTATGGAGAAAAAAAGCCTAGCCAAATGAATGTAAAGCCTAGCAAAACAAGCATAGACATCTGCCTCGGCATCAATACTTATCTGGCTCGGTATTGAGGAAAGGCGACGAGCCAACACCCCTCTTGGCTCGGCGACCGAAGCACGGAGAAAAGCCAAGTACTGGTTCGGAGACGAAGGCAAAGTAGTGACGAGCCAACACTTGGCTAGGCAGCAAGAAGAAGTAGTGACGAGCCAACGTTTGGCTAGGTATCAAAAAAGAGTGACGAGACAACGTTTGGCTAGGCATGAACGAGTGAGTGACGAGCCAACGTCTGGCTAGTGACGAGCCAACACTTGGCTAGGCATGAAGAAGTGAGTGACGAGCCAACGTTTGGCTAGGCGATAAGCCAACATCTGGGCTAGGCAGTGGAAGAAGCAGGAGACGAGCCAGCATCTTGCCTTGGCAGCAGGGAGAAGTGGTGATGAGCCAACATCTTGGCTCGGCAGCAGGGAGGAGCAAGTGACGAGCCAACATCTTGGCTAGGCAGTGGAAGAAGCGGGAGACGAGCCAGCATCTTGGCTCGGCAGCAGGAAGAAACAAGTAACGAGCCAACATGTTGGCAAACCAACGAACGGTGACGAGCCAACATGTTGGCAAAACAACAATATCGGCGATGAGCCAAAACATTAACGACATGGCGAGCCGGCAAGCTCGGCAAGCATTACGAGCCGGCAAGCTCGGTAAGCTCGGCAAGCATGACGAGCCGGCGAACTCGGCAAGCCTGACAAGCCGGAGAGCTCGGCAACATGACGAGCTGGCAAGCTGGACAACATGACGAGTCGGTGAGCTCGGCAACACGGCAAGCCGGCAAGCTCGGCAATATGATGAGTCGGTAAGCTCGGCAAGCATGACGAGCCGGCGAACTCGGCAAGCCTGACAAGCCGGAGAACTCGGCAACATGACGAGCTGGAAAGCTCGACAACATGACGAGTCGGTGAGCTCGACAACACGGCAAGCCAGCAAGCTCGGCAATATGATGAGGCGGTGAGCTCGGAAGCATGGCTAGCCGGCAAGCTCAGCAAGCAGGCGAACTCTTCAACACGACAACAAGCTGGCGAGATCGGCGACACAATGGCAATCTCAGCAAGTATGACGAGCTGGAAAGCCCGGTGGCGAAGCAAATATCCGAGTAATCATGGACCGAGCCCAAGGTTAAGAAGAATAGTTTGAGAAAGGTCAAATTCGCAATGAAGAAACATTGGCGGGCCAAGCTCGAGAAAAGTTGGAGGCCAAACCCAGCTGTAAAGCCCAAGATGTCGTAACCAACTTACGAAAAGGAAATTCCGAAGAACAAGGAAGTTTTCCTTTATCATTTAGAAAAAGGCCTAGCCGACTTATTCTTGTATAAATACTCATGTACACCCTCCGAAAAGGGGATCCGAAAATCGACCTAGCAAAACACTTATTACTTTGCAAACAGCTTTCGAAACAGTTTGAATAAAATCTCCATCTTTGGATGTCTGTTCTTGGTTTCTTTACATAGAAGTTTGTCGAATCCCTAATTTTCCTTAACAAATTTAGTTGTGCGAGTTGCGACTCCCACATCTAAAGTTTTGAGGACTATGTTATGTAGTTGGTGGTGTATGGTATGTGTTATTTATATGTGTATGACATAATGCTTTAGTAACTTATATGAGTTTTATGTGCATACAAAGTATAAAATAAAAAATAAATGGAAGTACATGCATGTAGGTAACTAAATTGTCAATATCATTCATAAAAGAGTGTTTTTGATGTCTATGTTATGTATTTGGTGTCTATAGTTTTGAGGACTATGTTATGTAGCTGGTAGTGTATTGTATGTGTTATTCATATGTGTATGACATAATGCTTTAGTAACTCATATGAGTGCATGTCCATAAAATTGGTAAATCATTGTTGAATGAAGAAATCTTAGCAGCGGGTGAATTTATTGGTTTCGATGATGAGTTTGGTGATGAAGAAGTTGCACATATGGTTGCATTAATCTATAACAGTTGGTATGTGAGGGTTGTTAAGGCTGATGAGGTGGTTGATGAGAAGCAGACATGAGGTAAGGCAGTTTATATAGAGAACAAGGAAGCAATTTTGCAGTGTGAAGAACCAGCAAAATCTGGTGTTGATGATAATTATGAGTACGTAGCAGAGTCTCATAGGACGAGTAAAATATTCACTAGGAATACCTAGAAGAAAATTGTTGGTCAATCAGAAGCTGCCCCAGCACACAAGAACGTCTTCACCAGGCGAGAAGGAGATTAATGATGTACTCAAAATTGTTGTTGATGCCTATAAAGAATGGAGTGTGGCTATATTTCAGGGTACACACTTAATATTGAAGAGCATGTTGAAGATGTAAGTGTGAAGCTTAAGAAAAATATGAAAGTCATGATCGGATGAACTTGAAAAGAGGGGTGAATACCCAAGCAACCAATGGATGTGTGAGGGATGCTTCCTCCATTGGTGGAGGTGAAATGAATGATACAGAGGGGACAGATGGAAGACAGTATAAGGGGATGGAAGGTACCAGCAAATGCTCTACTTAATAATATGGGTTTTCAATAAATACATCTTTACTTATGTAATCTCTGATGCATGGATTTTATCTTATGCCACATGATCTAACCAGGTACCAAAAATTAGGCCACATGTCCCAAATGCAACATCACCTAGATCAGGTCGGAAGGCAGAAGTGGATGCCAAGGGAGGAGGTACCATTGATGTTCGATCTGAGAAGGCAAAAGAAAATGTTGGTGTATTCAAGAATGTGAAGGTGATACAAAAGAATTTAGTTAAAAGAGACAATTGATTTTGCTATTACACTAGTCATAGATATCAATGAACTTGGACTTGCTGTAATCGGATTAGAATTATAGGGGAATATGGTGACATAGCATGCAAATGCAAAATGCAAGCAGGATTGGACTTACAGAAGGCTCTCCAACCCCTTTTGGCTCGAAATGTGAAATGAAAAGCGTGGTACATTTTAATTTTATACACATGTCTGTCAGAAATAAAAACCATCTCCGACGAGTCATTGATAAATGCACTTAGTTTTGTGAAAAACTACTCTCATGCATCATCATTTTTGCTGTCAACAACACCAAACGTAAGTGAAAATTGGCATCTTGAGCATACACGGACATGAGAGAGCCACCATACTTTCCTTTGAGGCGAGTTCCATCCACAAATATTACTTTCTGCATACTGAAACCCATGGATTGATGGACCATATGCAACAAAACAATACTTAAATATGCGTCATCCATTTGGTCCATCAACATGCTCTAATGACATATTGGTCCAAAGTTGGCTTGTTGAAAAAGTCCAAGATAAGAGGTAAAAGGACGTCGCTGCCTGCCATTGAGCCTAAAAAATGCTCCATCACAACTTCCCTTGCTCGCCAGGCCTTCCAATAACTAATGTTAATATAGAGCTCATCCAACCAAAACTTCTGAATATATGTTGTATTCAGGCCCTTCTTGATGCCAACAAATTTAGATTGCATAATTTTCTCAGTTACTTGCATAATTGTCAATATGTGGAAGTTTCGCCGATCATCAACAGTAGACGTGTGCTGCAGCGTTGTTTGGCCGATTTTAGTATTTATTTTCTATGTAAATAGTTGTTAAATTTGTTAAAAAACTTTAGACTAATATTTTTTAAAAATCAGAATGGTGGTTAATTATAAATAAATTTTTGAAATATAAATCATAATTTCGGAAGTTTATAATGATAGTTTTAATTTTTTTTGTCACAATAATAATTTTAATTATAATAAAAAATTGTGTTAAAAGATTGATTAGAGATTTAAACCATGTCATCTTTTTTATAAAGACATGTCATCATTTTTTCAAAACATGTCATAGTTTTTTTGGGAAAGCCAATAAAATTAAAAACCTAAGATTTTTCACTAATTACACTTCCTATTTAATAGTAAGAGGATGCTATGATTTTTTTAATCTTTTCATCATCCTAAATTTAGTTTTTATTTATTAAAATTTATTTTTTATTAATTTACGATAATAGTTAATTAAGAGAAATAAATAACTAATATATTGCCAAAAAAGGCTAACTAATATTAGTAAATTAGTTAATGTATTAGTTTTTTTCCATACATCTTTTAACAATTATTAAAATGGTGATTTAATAGCTTGCTTCTTCTTTTTTTTGTCTTAATCTAAATATTAGCAATTCAAAAGTCACATTTAATATCTTTGATCTGATATTTCAAAGAATTTCTTATAAATAGATTCACGTTCTTAAACAAAACAATCACAAAAAAACATTCATAGATATAATCAAGCAAACATGAGCAAATCAATTTTTATCATTTCTATCGTTTTAGTGGTCGTTATATCTCCAATTCTCAATGCTAAAATTGTGTATAGTATGAATTGTGGAACGACGAAAAACACATTGAAACCATGTTTGAAGAAAATGAAAAATCCATCCTATGCTTGTTGCATGGCTATATTAACTGTAAACCAACAAGCAAATATGAAAGGGGATCGACAAGATCTCTGCAGATGTATCCAGAATGCTATACAGTCCTCTCCATATACAAAACTTATCGGCTTGCCTGACATATGTCACATTCCTTTGGCTGTACCTTTTGACCCAAAAACGGATTGTGGAAGGTATTTTATATATTTATATTTTATTAGATCAATAATTTTTAAAATATGAAATGATTTGATCCAAAAAATTGTTGTTAAATACTGATTGAAACCTTTGACTGATATTTTTTAGCCTTGTATATTTTTATTATTTTTAAATGAAAAATAGATGATTTATTTTTTGAATTTTTGTTGTAATTGGTTTAGAACTTAAATTTTTCTAATTTTCAATATGATATTTTTTTGCAGCATTACACTCGCTAAACCAAAGAAGAAGTAAGGAACAAGAAGATAATATATATATATATATATAAATTAATGTGTGACAATCAATAAATGTACTCTAATTATTCGCAGTAATAAAACTATATTTCCTCCAAATCATTCATGAGCCATTCCGTTTTTTTTTTAATTTATTAAGACGCCATGAATATAAAGGCAATGCCTATATACTCCAAATACGTAATTCAGTGGTATTCGCTTTACTTGGAATAAACACACCAATTGATGGAATTTTCCCGAGATAAAAGTTGAAACAGTAGTAGTAACTCAATGGTTATTCTAGACCCAAAAACAAAACAATTTAGTAGGTAGCCATTTAGTAGTAACTATAGTGAATGTTCAAGTCGTTTTACTCAATTTCCCAATCGTAACTCTAATTACTTTAACAATTTAATAGGTAGCCATTTAGTAGTAACTAAATGATTATTCTAGACCCAAGAAAAAAAAAAACAAAAATGTTAAACCGTTTCTCCAGTTGGTCATCAAACATGTCAGGACCGGTTTAGCGTATAAGAATCTCTACTTTAATTGGCTGCATGTTGAAGACGTTTCCACTCCTACTCCGATGAAGACACGAGAACAAGTTCTAAATTAGTTGGGTCTTTGGTTGGGCCAACTTATCTTATGGTTTCTAAAATCTGGGCATTTAGGCTTTTAACATTGCTCAAATTTTGTTATAAACATTTTGAGGGGGTTTCGGCTTATTCGTACCCAAACTCTGGGTTAGTGCGAAAATTTCTGCCTACAATGTTAGAGAGTATTTAAACATATCCGAATTCATTAAAATTCAAATTTTTCTATCCAAACTTATAAAAATAGGTGTACACATATCTAATGGGTTAACAGTGTTAGTTTATCCGCTAAATATGCTAACTGGGATGCTGAGTATTTGACAAATCAGATGAGTTTTCGGTTTATCCGTGCCACAACTCTATAAATCTGTGAAAATACCTACCCAAAGTCTGAATTTTTTTTTTTTTTGCTTGATTATTTTGTATTTATTATGGTAAATTTTTTAACATTATTTATGAAGTGATTTTGGAGAAAATGCTCGTGTGTCAACTCCACAATCATTCTCACTGATTTCATTATAACATGACAACTTATTAAATGTAATCAAAAAATTTATATAAAACTATTCCTCAATGCTATTTAAAATCAAATGAATATATATATATATATATATATATATATATTTATTAATAATTTAGAATTACGTTTATGAAAACTAAACAATCATATAAAAAATTGTTAATTACGTATTTAGAATCTAAACAAATATGAAAAAATCACTATTTACAAAATTGAACACATTGAGCATCCGTTATTGAAAATAAAAATAACATTACGACTTTAAGAATAAAAATAATATATTAAATATATACATATAATATGTACATATTATCATGGTATGTATAGTTTTAAATCACACATGTCAATATATTATTTAAAAAAATTATATTCTCGAGAAAATATCTTCTAATATCTACTAACTATATTTACATACCCGATTTTTAATGTAATATTCTTATATTGAAATTTTCTTTAAACAAAATAAAACTATTTTCAAAACTAATACATTAGATACTTCTGTTGATTTTTTTAAAAAAATAGTCCATAATCCCTAGCCAATACTTGCACTATTTAGTCCCACCAAATACTGATCATAAATACTCATATAATTATCAATCATATATACTTATGATACAATTCATAAGTATAAATTGTTATAATATTTAATTAAATTTATAAGTAACATTTATTTGAATAATTTATATTTCATATATTAAAAGTTATAATAAATGATAAAATATCAACGCAACATTATTGTATTTTATTTAATATTAAAAAATAATATTTAGTAAAAATAAATTCGACATTAAATTTAATTGTAAAAGTTAAAAATTAATCTAAAATTTAAATTCATTTGAAAATATAAGATAAATTTGATTAAAAAAAAATTAAATAGGAACCGAAACGATATTAAATCGTCTTGATATATGTTTTATTTTAAATATTATTATTCGTAAATCGAAAAATTTTAAAATCGAAAAATATTCAAAATATTAAAATGGGAAGGTACCTGCACAAATACCTAGAGTTGGGGGCCCGAATAAGCCGAAAGCCCATCTGACTTGTCAAATGGCTCAGCATTTCACTCAGCACATTTAACGGATAAACTAACACTGTAACCCGTTAGGTATGTGTATGCCTAATTTTAAAAATTTTGGTAAGAAAATTTGAATGTTAATGAGTTCGAGTATGTTTAAGTACTCTCTTACATTATAGACAGAAATTTTTATACTAATTTGGAGTTCGGAAATGAATAAGCCGAAACGCTCTCTGATTGAGTTAGTTTCCGTTTAAAAAACTAGATCTACAGACATTTTGTATAATTTTACATTTCTCATGTACTTATAATTATTATAAAAAAAAGAACTAAATGGTTTGTCCGCCACGCTTAGATATAATGGTTTATTAATGTTTTTAATTTCATCATTTATTAAGCTTTTTTGTTTTGATTAGTTTTGAAATTTATTATGTACTAGAATATTACTCGCGCGTTGTGCGAGTTCTTATTTTACAATTTTATTAGATTTAGTAAAGAAAATTGACTTATTTAATAGTTTATTATTTTGGAGGATACCGTGAAACTTTTTCTCAATTTTTATCTTATCTTTACTTTGCTTTTTCTTTCAATTATTTATTAATCTATAATATATGGGATTGTTTCAAAAATATCCCACAATTTGTGGTCAACCCCAAACATAACCCACTTTTTCTCCTCTTCATATTTTGCCACTTTCTCATAAAAAATCCCTAGCCTCCACACTTATTCACAAAAATGCCATTATGTTACAATTTTTATTTTTTTATTTTTAAATTCGGAAACTAAAAAAAAGACACAAAAACATAAGAGATCAACTTATTTACGAAAATGCCATCTTCATAAATTTTTCCAACC
Organism: Pseudoturritis turrita; assembly: GCA_900406555.1. Taxonomy (NCBI): domain Eukaryota; kingdom Viridiplantae; phylum Streptophyta; class Magnoliopsida; order Brassicales; family Brassicaceae; genus Pseudoturritis; species Pseudoturritis turrita. The sequence continues at coordinate 688,833 of OVBL01000950.1, read as the reverse complement.
ACCATGAACAACCAAAATCAAGCTCTAAATGCTTTCCCAACCGATTGTTGAGCTCTAAATGCTCAATGTTTGTGCTCATAACCTCTTCATCTTCCATTTCCTCTCCAATTTCATCCAAAAACTACTCTAATTTTCGTTCTAAATTTTTTTCTCTCATAACCTCATGTTTTCTTGTGGTTCTTGCATCTAAAACGGCTGGGCTTCTTTGTTACCGGTGAGATTCGAAGTTTCATGTGCTCGACAAAACTAAAAACAAGCTCGAACGGCGGAAAAAGGTAACATCACTTGATTTTGGCTAATTTCAGATATGTTTCGCGATAGCAGACTTCACCTGAAGTCTGCTAGTCAACGGAGAGGTTAGATTTGCAATTGACCATTTTTGAAAATATCTGAAGGAGACTTCACCTGAAGTCTGCGCGTTCTCCTTTGGAAACAAAAAAAAACTAGTGCAGTCTACTCAAACCAGACTTCTCGTGAAGTCTACTCTGTAAAAAAATCGAGGTCAATTTTGCATTTGACTGAAACTTTGACTTTTTATAGCAGACTTCATGTGAAGTCTACTCTATACGGAGAGGTTAGTTTTGCATTTGACCAAAATTTTGAACAATTGACCAGGAAAAACATTAATTCGCAGACTTCGGGTGAAGTCTGCGACTTATTTAATTAAATAGTAGACTTCAGGTGAAGTCTACTATTTATTTAATTCGAGATTTTGGTCAAACACAAAACTAACCTCTTTTCGGCGCAGACTTCACCTGAAGTCTATTCCAAAAAGTCAAACTTTGGTCAATTGCAAATCTAACCTCTCATTTTCGGTGCAGACTTCTCCTCTAGAAAGTCAAACTCTGGTCAATTGCAAAACTAACCTTTTTATTTTGCAGACTTCGGGTGAAGTCTGCTCTTATAAAGTCAAACTTCTAGTCAAATGCAAAACTAACCTGCTTTTTACTGAGGAGACTTCACACGAAGTCTGCAAACTCTATAGACTTCGGGTGAAGTCTACTCCGTGATATGCCTTAATTGCAAAAGTAACCCAAAGATACAGACTTCTCCATAAGTCTGCTCTGTAGACTTCAAACGAAGTCTTCTCTAGAGACTTCTGGAGAAGTCTGTATTTTAAATTTTATTAAAAATCCATTTATATCTTATTTATAATTAAGATTTTTTGATTTTCTTGTTCTGACATGTGTATTAGTTATTTTTTTTGCTTTTGTATGTGTTTGACATGTTTATGTGAAATATTAATGGGAGAAATCAATTTTCTTGTTTGATTAGCCTTTAGCTCATATGTGTAGACTTCGTATGAAGTCTGCTTCGCAATTACGATCGCTAATGTGTTTTTAAATGTTTTTTTTTCAGATGGTTCAGTTACCTGTTGTTTATGGAGAATGGGTTATGGAAGATAGGTCGTGGCAATTTGTGGTGGATAATCGGAGAGGAAGAAGAATGTTCTTTTTGAGTGATGGTTGTACACATGGTGAACTTGTTGAAATGACACAAGACGATTATATGCTAGACAAGCAAACCGAGTCCGTGGAGTTAACTTATTCATTACCGGAATCAATGTTGCAACATATGGCTCCGGATACACCTCCTATGCATGTCACAAATGATAGACAAGTTCATAATCTGATCGAGTTATGTAGAACGCATGTTTTATGTCTTTGTGTCTCGAGTGGGTTCGAGATGGATAATGGCAATAATGACAATGTGGATGGATTTGTGGACGGTGATTGTGATGAATATGCATATGAAGATACAGACAAAGATGCAGACGAATATAAGGATGAAGATGCGAAAGAAGATGAGGACGATGATGCGTCTGATGGTGGTGATGTTATTCGTAATTTGGATGATGATTTGAACGGAGATGATGGTATTGAAGCTATTGATGGTGTCGATGATGATTATAGTGAGTATGGAAAAGTAAAAGATGAGGATGAAGAAGATAACTCATTTGATTTCGTAGGTGCTAAGGCCCGTTGTGTTGGTGAAGGAGGAATAGCAAAAACGGCATGGTCCAACAATATATTTGTCAAACAGAGTTTTGGTAGCAAGGACGAGCTAGTGTCAGAATTGCGATTGACGGCAGTGATGTTAAAATTTGCATTCAAAGTATATAAGTCTACGAAAAATCTTTTTGTGGCTACATGTCGTGTGAAAGGATGCGGGTGGAAGCTTAGAGCAGGTGTAAAGAACGAAGCGAACAGGTTTTGGGTGACAAAGTATGTGAAAAGTCATACATGTTCAATGGCGGACCGAGTATCTCACCGTAGAAATTGTACTCCGAAATACATTGGTAGGTTATTTACAGAGCGTGTTGGAATACTCATTGGAATTACACCGCAACATATCAAAGATTCAATGAAGGTGATGTTTGGTATGAATCTGGATTATACCATTTCATACAGAGCATTGATATATGCCCAAAAATTTGTGAGGGGAACAGCCGAACATGGATATGAGAATCTGCCATCTTATTTACATCTACTCCAAAAAGCCAATCTGGGAACAATGACTGGTCTTAAACTCGATGCTGATAATAGATTTAAATATCTATTTATAGCGTTTGGAGCCTCCATAGCTGGTTTTCAGTATCTCAGACGAGTTATTGTTGTGGATGAACCTCATTTAAGTGGGAAGTACGAAGGGGATATGTTAGTGGCAGCTGCACAAGACGGTAATTTTCAGATATTTCCTTTGGCCTTTGGAATTGTCGATAGTGAGAATGATGCTTCATGGGAATGGTTTTTCACCAAATTGTGCGGTTGTATCTCGGATCAATACCCTTTGGTGATAGTTTCTGACAGGCACGCGTCCATTAAGAAGGCGTGCAACACGGTTTTCCCTTGGGCAACACGAGGTATATGTTATTATCATTTTCAGTGTAACATTGTCACGAAATTTAAGTGGAAACATCTCATGTACTTGGTAAAAGGCGCTGCGTATGCGTATACGCTTGACGATTATGACCGATACATGGACGCGATACGCAGTGTAAAGCCCAAACTTGCGACATACTTGAAGGAGGCGGATCCAAAGCTATGGTCACGAGTTCACTTCGAGGGAGATAGATACAACATAAAGACGAGCAACATTGCCGAATCTATCAATGCCGCACTTAAGGTAGCTCGAGGATTTCCCATATCATTCCTTTTGGAATTTATCCGAGAGAAGCTAGGAAGGTGGTTTTGTAAAAGGTGAGAAGATGCTTTGAGTCTAACAACACGCCATAGTCGGGGAGTTGAATACTTGTTGACGATTCGTGACCATTACGCGTCTACGATGAAGGTGGAAAGTATTGATAATTGGCAATTCTATGTGAAGGGAGGAACACGAGATTGTATTGTTGATTTTCGAAATAAAATTTTGCATGTGGTGTCTTTGATATTGAGAAGATACCTTGCTCACATGCTTGCGGCTATGATAGCGACTGCTCAAGATGTGTCTACGGGGGTTTGCCCGTCCTACGCGAAGGACTGTTTGTGTGCGGCATACTCGGAAAATATTTATCCCAAAAACGACGCCTTAAAAGGTCCTGAGACAGTACCATGTATGCCTCCTTACATTAAGCCTCGTCCTGGTAGGAAGAAGAAGTCGAGGTGGCAAACTTGGCTAGAAATCGCAAGGATGAAAGGCACAAAACCGCGGAAGATTCACAATCAATACAATTGTTCTAAATGCAAACAAGCAGGCCATACTCGACCAAAATGTGTAAGTTAATCTCATCTTGCAATTAGTACCATCTTTTTTTTTTTTATTGTAAGTCATGCGATTGACAGCGGTTAATCATGTTATAACATGTTTGTCTTGCTTATTACAAGCTTTTGTTCAACATTTCTTGTCTTGTTTGAACATGGTATTATTTATATAAATGTCTGATTTTTTTTTTATTGCATTTGCTAAACAATTTCTTGTCTCCTTTTTTATTGTAAATCATACACTTGTATCGTTCCATAAAATCTAAGATGACATAGGAAACAAAGGAAGGAAGCAAAAGAGCAAAAAGTGGTTGAGAATCAGAGTTACATCATTAGCCGTACAAAATACGAGTTACATCCCGCAATAGTAGCCAAAAAATAAAGGATATAAGTTTTTCTTACATCTACAAAATATATGCAAGAATCCTAAAAGTTAAGCGGGATTACAAAAGCATATAACTCCGTGGACGACGTATTAGTCATATAGGTCCAACAAGTTAAAGGTGCGTGATTCCATACCACGTATGTTAGTCTCGTCGAATATCTCAGCCGCAAGCTTCTCCCTAATAGCAAAGATGTTGGCATCACACAAGATCGAAGTAAATGGAATGCCGAGAGCATGACATTCAATATACTTCAAACAATACACTCCACAATCCCCACTTTGCACGTTTTGTGGTACTCTTTTAATCCGCTCATGCGTGAATGGATCATATGGATACTTGTGTCTTTCCTTTGCTTCACATGCCTCACGAAGTAGATAAGGAAACATGACGGCTATAGGCTTCACTGCCTTGGAAATGACCACATCACTTGCGTGAGACACAATACTGTCCCAGACAACAATGTGTCTCTTTGGAATTGAAATCCACAGAGCCACCCAATGATCACTACTTATGTGTAATGGGAAGTATATATCATCCAATTCAACACCCCATATCTTGTTTGTTCTGCAATAACCTGGTTATGCACCTGTATAATAATCAAACGCTCCAGCAGGTAAGAGTTTACCAGAACCGTCTTCATTTGCAGGAAAATCAACAAAGTCCTTGTACTTGGCAGTCCACATCGTGCCTAAAAGAGTATCAACAAAACAAATTTTTTTGCTCCTAAACCACTCTGGATGTTTCAAAAACCGAAGCCTCAGTAGATTTATTCCAGCATCCATGTGCTGCATCAATAAAAAAAACATAATGGTTATAATAAGAATGGACTGCAATAGAAGTCCGCATTTGAAGTCTGCAATAAAAGTCTGCAATAGAATTCTGCAATAGAAGTCTGCAAAAGAAGTATGCAATACCGTGTCTTTTAGCCATTCTGTCGGTGTTCGTAGACACCAAAACCACTCTGGAGAACTGTGTTTCACTAACTTCGGGTAATCCCTGTATACCATTAAAATGCAGTTTATTATTAATTAGAGAATACATAATATGATAAAGCTTACTTACAAGAAGTTTTCCTTTACTTACGGATCAAGTTTCAGCAAATCGTCTAGCACCTTCACCTTTTGCGTATCAACGGGAGCAAAAGGATCATATCCTTGTCCTTTTGGAATGACGACCTTAGCGGTTCTATTTCCTATAAAAAGAGAAACATGTGACGGAGCAAGCTTCCTAAGCCTTTTCACTCTTTGCCCGTGCCAAAAGCAAGACCGCCTTTTTCCGCTTGTTTTGTTTCAGTTTTTGAGCCGAAACATAATCTGTAGGTGGTTTTGAGTTGTCAACAATCATAACACTTGGCTCGGCCCTATTAAAACTCTCACTTTGAGCTTCGTGACTATTTGTTTCCATGTTCACAAACTTGCTCTGCAATTTTGGAGTATCAAAGTTAAACATTGTACTAAATGAAAACATATTATGCAAACCAAAGTATACTTAACATAGAGAAACCAAACACATAACCAAGGTTCAAACAAGAAATGTGAAAATTATATAACGAGTGTACTTTGAACATAAACTTAAACGCAAATACTTCAAATAACATGAAACATATTAGACTACTACTTCTTTCTTGCTTTAGCCCTTTGGTTTAGCCTTTGGCTTTTTCGATCTTTAGCCTTTTGATTTTTCGGAGAGGATTTGGTACTAACCCCAACATCAGGAACATCAGGAAGGGTGTTGTCCTCATCATCATCGTCGTCTTTGTCCTCAGCTGGAGCTCGTGGAGACCTTATGGACTGTTTAACAGCTACTACCTTATCAGAAAGGGCTTTGATCTTCTGTTCACAGCTACTAAAACCATCTTTTATCTTCGTTGACAACTCTGTAAAGCAAATATCAAAGTGTGATTGTAGTCTCTGTACCAATGACACCGGATCCTCATCCCCACTCCAAGAAGTAGATGTACGAGACCTCTTTCGGCTTTCTCCGTCCGAGTGAAGGCTGGGGTTTTCAGACTTCACATTACCTGTTTCACAATTCACATTATTGGAGACCTTACCAGATATCAGAAAAAATCAGAGAATAAGGCTGCTTTTGTTGTCCACAGTACATGTTTCAATCTTCACATTATTGGAGAGCTTAATACCCTTGGTTGACCAGTGAGATTTGGTCCACTTCCAGCCTCCAGCACCATACTTGACTTTCAAAATGTTGACAATCTTCACATCTTCTTCATCATCATCCCAAAATGGGAATATTTCATCGACAGTATCCTTTAGAACAAAGTTGTTTACACGGGCCTACAAAAGATAGAAAATGTAGAGTTAAACCATTTACAATAATTGGAAATTAGAGCATAATTTAAATAAAATTAGGAAAAGTACATGTTTTAGGATATTTGTTTTGACATTTTTTCGTCCTTTGGATCCTTTGAACGCAAGCAGCAGTGGAGTTGGGTTATTTGGAAAGGGCTCACCAAATTCAGATGCATAATCTGGTAGAGCAAAGTAGACCCACACTTGGAGAACTTGTACAAACCCTTCGATCAAATACGTCTTCGTCAAGTCTTTATCCTTGATAGATTCAATAAAGTTCTTGAAAGCGACTCTTCCCCACGGGTATTCCTCAAAAGCTTCTAAATCCATCACTAGCCTAGCCAAGTTAACCCGTGTGGGTGTTGTACCTTTCCGTGCTTCAATGTAACTAGCATAGATGGCTAGATATCCGAACCTCATGCGCTCCTCCCGAGTCCATGATTTACATAAACTACACGCTGTTGTTAACTCATCAGTACTTGGACCCATCTCGATACCCACACCAAGAAGCTCCCAAAATTCTTTCATCTCGTCCGTAACCTCTACCTCCGGGGTTTTCAGATTCGCAACATACTCACAGTTGAGACCGGTTAGATATTCAAACTCATACAACGAAAACCACAACGGGTTTACACCAATGAGACTCCATATCTCATACGGCTTCTTGCACTCTAGCTGAAAACTTAGTATATGATGTACCAACCTCGATGCCCAAGCAAAATCCAGAGCGTGGAACTTTAGAAACACACCCAATCTCGAGTTCATAAGCTCTGCCCATTCATCTTCTTCTAGTGATTCGGCTAGAGCGTTAAAAAGCTTTGCATCACCACTATAGTAGCCTATGCTTTTAGTCGGACAGGGCTCATCGCCTTTCGTAAAAAATCTTAACGGGAATTCTGGCGTAGTCATTATCGGAAAGGATTTCTAACACAACCAATCTGCGCATCAAATTATAAAAGAATTAAAGTCTGCAAAAGAAGTCTGCAAAAGAAGTCTGCACCTGAATTCATTGGAACAAGTCTGACATTGAAGTCTATCTGAGAAGTCTAGTGCTGAAGTTTATGAATCCTGTAAAAAGAAAATATAGATCCAAACTGAGAAAGTTGGCTACGAAATCCAAAAAAACACAGTCAAACTGAGAAAATCGGCTACGAAATCCAAAAAAAACACAGTCAAACTGAGAAGGTTTCCGAAAATACAGAGAGATGAAGAAAAACATAAAGGAAACAAACCTTCACAACTACGAACAGGTTCAAAATTCGGAGTGTTTCTCGAATTCGGAGGAAGTGAGATCTGCAGCTCGAAACCGGAGTGATAGAAACGAGCAGATCTGGGAAATCAGACGGCGACGAGAACCAGATCTGAAAAGTAAAAGAGGAAGAGGCGTTACCGGCGGAGGAAACAAGGGAAAACGGTGGAAGACGAAGGAAGAGGAAGAGGAGTTATCGTTTAGAATCAGCGGAGATGACAGAGAAAATGGATGGTGACGCCGACAATGGCGATAATGGAGGACAAGGGTTTCGGCGGCGTGAATTGACGCCGTTTGAGAGAGAGAGAGTTTCGAGTTTTTTTTTTTTACAAATTTAGGTTTCTTCAGTAAATTTCGTTTATATATGGAGGTAAAAACTTTCGGTTAGGTTAATAATCTTTGGTTTAACAGATTTCACTTTCGGTTAGGTTAATAATTTTTGGTTTAGCAGATTTCGTTTGAAGTCTGCTAACCCCTAAACGCTATGTAGACTTCACATGAAGTCTCTAAATTAGAACAGACTTCATCCGAAGTCTGCTACCCAAAAACCTAAATCGAATATTTTCAATCAATTATTTAAAATCCTAAATAAAAACTTATATCAAACATTCAAAAAGTTTAATATATTCATAATTTAACACTTTTATGCAAATTTAACATTTTAAAAAAAATATTTATAAACCCTAAATCTAACCCTAAATGTAAAAAACATGTTTCCAACTTATAATATCAAACCATTACCCATATTTCGGACTCGTAACTCGGAGACATACGCAAAATCACATACATAACTCAAAATTTAACATCATCTTATAGTTAACTCAACTTTGAAAATCAAATCCAACACTATAATCTCTACAAAGTTGTTTACTCTAAACCCTAAACCATAAATACGAATCCCTAAACCTAGATCAATACTACCATAAACTCATGAAACTTATAAATATCAAACAACAATAACTACCAACATGTGACCACATCAATATCTAAACATATGGTTATGGACAAGTTTATTTGATATCTCATGTCTTCTTTTATTATTATTTTATTATTAGCATGTATTTCATTTATAATATAATTTTTCTTTGTTGGTTTAATTTGATTCAATTTTATGAAATTTTAATTTTTATACTTCACAATTGTTTATAGTTTGATTATGAATATAATTTTTTAATCAAATTAATTTTTGTTAATTTATAAATTTAAATATTATATGTAATTATGTAGTAGACTTCTTTTGAAGTCTACAAAGTGCAGATTAGACTTCCTGTGGAGTCTACGAGTTCGACTTCTAACTAAAGTTTATAGAGCAGACTACTCTATTACGTTGCAGACTTCTCGAGGGTTAAAACAGTAATTGTGTGCTGTGTTTTTTTGTTTGGTCATAAGGGGTGTATTTGTAATTTCACTACCCATTTGGGTTACTTTTGCCAAACATGAGATAAGGGGTGTATATTTTTATTTAAAATGAATTTTTGAGTCATTTTTAGCAAATTCCCCATAATATATTTTTGTATGTACATATTTTTATTAAGTTATGGAATTCATTCTCAACTTTTATCTTATCTTTACTTTGTTTTTTCTTTCAATTATTTATTAATCTATAATATATTTTTGTGTGTACGGATTTTTTTTTACTAATTCATGAAATTTTAAAGTACTAATATTCTATTATTAAAATATCAACTCCATTTCCTTCTATTTATTTCATATTTTATAATTTTATAATATTTTTGATGTAGCTTAAGTTATTTAAATATTTATGAAGTGTGAAATATATTAGTACAAGCAAAAAATTAAATATATTATTATTTTAATTAACTATATTCATATAGATTTTTAGTTTTATGATTTACTTTACAATATGAGCAATGACTTTTCAAATTCTTCTCATGATTTAATCTTTTAACTAAATGTATAATTAATATGTGTATTAAAAATTTTAATTAACAATTATGAAAACCAAATGAAAATATGATGTGGCATACATGTGGATGATGAAGTGTCATCACCATAAGAGAGAAAATCTCATTTTATATAGATGATTGATACAATTTGATGATATTAGTTATTAACCAAATGTTAAATTTATAATTAAATACAATGGCGTTTTTGTTAACTTCAAACACTTTTTTGTAAGATGATTACATGGATTAGAGAATATATGTAATGTTAAAAGACCAATTTTCGCAGATCTATGCAAAGTTTGACACAAGATACTCGAAACATGTGGAAGTCGAAACTCGCACAACTAAATTTGGTTAGAAAAATTTAAGAATTTGAAATTTTTATGAATGAATAACCAAAACAGAGATCCAAAGATGGTATTTTTATTGCTGTTTCGTAAATGTTTCGAATACAAGAAAAGTGCTCTGAAAGTAACAAGTATTTCGCTAGGTAAAAATATTGCCCATCCCCCTCTCCAGAGAAATACATGCATATTTATACAAGTTCAAGTCGCGTGGAATAAACCCTAAGATGAAAAGGAAGATTTTCTAAATTTTAGCGAATTTCCTTTCCTGATGTTCATCCTTCCTTTTTCCTCGAATTCTCTTAAGTCGGTTGAACATCATGGGCTTGCTCCTCTGGTTCGTTGCCTCGGCCCATGGGCTTGCTATGTTTCTTTGCTTCGGCCTTTGAATGTACTTGGCTTGGCGGCCCGGCCCACCGAGGCCTTTGGCTCAGTGGTTTGGCCCACCGAGGCCTTTGGCTCAGTGGTTCGGCCCACCGAGGCCTTTGGTTCGGCCCACCGAGACCCTTGGTTTGGCCCATCGTGTTGTGTGAAAGGGATTTAGTTGCTGGTAAAATTCTTAACTGTTATTTTACTGTTCACTAGATTTGCAGAGGAGATCTTAACACAGTAGATGGGCTAAATTTCATTTTCCAAATACAAATTAAAGACAAAGGTAGGAATGGTGAGGCTATGGTTAAATATAAGTTTTAATGTTTGGTGTATGATAAGGTTCATTATTTAGGTATTAGATAACTATTGGTGTAGATGTTGTTGAAAATTTCGAGGGTAACGGGTAGTAAAGTGAAATTGTGTACTCGCGCGTACGAGGCTTGTGGTATGAGTTGTAGTGCTAATTACATTTTGTTTTGATGAGCTTTAACAAGTGATTGTAATAGAGTGTTCTATGTAATTTATAAGTAGACTATTCTCTATGACACGTTTTGTATGAAGATGAAGATGATATGCTATTTTGTGGTTGAATATTGGAGGAAAAATGAAATGTGTGATATGTTTGAAATATTGGATACTAAATTATTTGTACCGGTGATATCATCAAGTATGTGTAAATATGTATTATATAATGTATGATTGTATATTGTGGTAAAGAAGTTCGTTGGTAATTATTGAATATTCTTCTAACTTCACTTCTCCAAACTGTTGAATATATATCGGATTTTCCCTTTAATTATTCTCATAATTTCATTCTCCAAAATTTCCAAACACATATAGCTCTCTTCTCTCTTTCTTCTTTCCTCTTTTTTATGTTTAAGTTTTGGCTAGGGTTTTTCTGGTTTTTATTTTTCCGCCGCCAATCCTTTAAATTATATGATCCATCTTCAAACAAAACACGGTCATCATCAAGTTTTCCAATCCATCTTCAACCTTTTTACACGAGCCGTTGAATTATCCGATCTATCTTCGAAGATCCTTACCGAACTTCCGATTCTTGCGATCTAGCTCTAAAGATCTCTGACGAGCTCTCGAATTCTTTGGTTCTTATTTAAAATTTTCGACGAGCCGCCGTCCCTTCGTCTTTGCCAAACCGGTCTATATTTGATGATAAATTCTAAAGATTTGAATAACTCGATTTTTTCGGTTACTGCTCCTACACAGCTCGATCGTAAGATCGTATATTCTCCTTAATCAATCGAGGCGGCTGAAGATAACTTGGCGAACCCTTTCGAGATTAGGGTTCCTTCTTTGGTTGACTAGCCACTCGACGAGATAATCGATCCCGCCGAGGTGAAAATTGAGGCGGAAGCTTGGTTTTTTTACTCTGCCGAGGCAAAGCGACAACTAGAGCACCTGATGGGAAGTCAAGGGGTAGGCCCCTCGAATCGACGAGCTATTTACTCAAAGAAGAAAAACAAGGCCAAAAAGAAGCGAGTCGACCCTCCAGGTTCGTCTTTATCCACTGCAGAGACTTTGGATACGCTAAGGCAATTGTTGGGATCTCCGAAGAACTCGGATTGATAGCTCCTTGACCATCGGAGCAAGCCACCGGACCACTTCACATTGTACGAGAGCTTTTTTTACCTTTGCCTTTTGTGGTTTCCGATCCCTTGGTTGATAATCCGGTTCTTGAGGAAATACGGACTAACTCTTGCACAGATTATGACTCGAGGGATACGTCATCTTGTTGGTATCTTGGTTCGGAGCTATGAGTGTGACGTAGAAATTGGAGTCCGCCATTTGGATAATCTTCTGGAATTTTGGAGGAGTTCGAAGATTCAATTGACGTGCTATATGTCCAACAAGTTCAATCGAAAAATAATTGGAGGTTTCCCGAGCAAAGACACCGACTGGGAGAGCCACTTCTTCTTTGTCCCCATCACTGACGCATCAGTTGATAGCGAGTGTCTTCACTTGATCAAGACAAGCTGGGGACCAATTGATACCCGATCCATAGCTTGTTTAGGGTTATCGGCTTGGTTTCCTTTTTTGACGGACTTTTAACTATTATATTTTCCTTTTTTTTGCAGTTCGTAATCCCTTTCTATCATGCCCAGAGGATTTAATCAAGGTTTGGCACACCCTCGCAGCAGAGAAAGTAAATTGGGAAAATCACTTTTCTCTTAAGAGGATAGAGAGAGCCTGACCCCTTCACGCCGGTTATTACTTTCATGACAGTTCGGAATCGTCAAGTTCTTCTAAAAACATTTGAGCCGTAGTGAGAAAACGAATGACGATCCATGACAAGATGGAATTGAAGGCTCGCGAGGCGGTAAAGCGTGCTGCTAATGAACCGCCAAGGGTGGAAGAGCAGAATAACAAGGTTGATGGTGCTGCTCCCGAGGCAACCGAGCCAGTTCTTGACACCGTCGTTCCCTCCAAGCCGCTGTCTGTTGATGACAGCCCGAGGTAAATTGGTGCGGCTCTTTCTTCCGCGGTTAGACCTTTTTCTTTGACGATGTCTCAACATGAAAAAAAGATAAGCGCCGAGTCGGAAACATTCCGCTTCAAGGGCTGATAAGGGAAAATGTTTTGTTGACGATCCTGTACCAAAGAGACAAAAACGCGAAGTTTCTAGCTTTGTATTGCTACCAAGCCAGTACCCGTCTCAACTACGCATGTTGTGACCGAAGAGGCGTATAACAAAGCCTCTGGTTCGATCGTGCTTTTCTCTAAGGTCACTTATCCCGATGATTACCTGCCTCCACCTAATACCTTGATCAAGAGCAAACTCTACCTCGACATGTCTCTTTGGGGCACTAAGGTATGATCGGCTAAGACTCTAAAGAAACTACATGTATTGGCTCGGTGCTGACCTCATTTTTGTTTTTCCTCGTAGTTCTAGGTGCATATTAACAAGTTGGCCATTGGTATGAGGCGAATACTCAAGAAAATAGGCGGCACGTCGAGGATGCTCGGAAAGATGTTGTGCTTTTGAAGACAAAACTTGACGAGATAGAAAGCAAGCACGACCAAGCCGACGCCCTGGCTATCAGGTATGAGGCATATAAGGCTAAGAATGTTGTTGAGATAGCTTCTCTGAAGAGGCAGCTCGCATTGGTCAATGCTTTACTGATGTATGTTGGGGTCAGTTTTCACCCCATTGAGATCAACTGCTGAAAATACTGAGTGTGGAGAAAAATCCTAGCCAAATGAATGGAGAGCCTAGCCAAACAAGCACAGGTTTCTAGTCAGATGACGAATCGTAACCCATGATCCTGCATTAAGGAGTAGTGACGACGAACTGACGTGCACAGTGAGAATATGGCTCGGCGGCATGCCAAAGTAAGGTGGCTAGGCAACACGATACGCCAGTGTTGGTTCGGCAATACGAGAACACGCTGGCCAACCAACAAACATTGACGAGCCGACATGTTGGCAAACCAACAAACGGTGACGAGCCGACATGGTGGCGAACCAAGAAACGGTGACGAACCAATATGTTGGCGAACCAACAAATGGTGACGAGCCAAAATACTGGCGAATCAACAAACGGTGAAGAGTCAACATGTTGGCGAACCAACAAATGGTGACGAGCCAACATGTTGGCAAACTACAATTTAGTGACGAGCTAAACACTTGGTCATGAACCAACTATGGTGAAGGACTGCAAAAAGTTCTCCGCCAGGTGCAAAAAATGACAACACATGCCCCAATGATTCACCAACCCACGGAGTTGCTGTCATCAATCTCAGCGCCCTACCCTTTCATGCCTCTACATAGGTTTAAACAGAAGAGGTTTCTGCTAGTTTTGACAGATTACTTCTCCAAATGGGTCGAGGCAGACTCTTACGCCAACATAAAGGACGCCCAAGTCGAATACTTCGTCTGGAAAAATATCTTATGCCGGCATGGAGTTCCATATGAAGTTGTCACCGACAACGACTCACAGTTTATCTCTATAACGTTTGAAGCATTCTGTGAAATATAGAAGATGCGACTCAGCAAGTCTACGCCACGTTATCCACAAGGGAACGAACAAGCCAAAGCGGTAAACAAGATCATCCTGGATGGTCTAAATAAGCGCCTGGAAGCCAAGAAGGGACGCTGGACAGATGAACTTGAAGGAGTGCTATGGTCACACAGGACAACTCCGCGACGAGCAACCGGTGGAACACCATTCGCCCTTGTCTACGGTGCAGAATGTGTCATCCCAGCTGAAGTCCAATTTCCTGGAGTTCGCCGCAGACTTCTTTCAGGGCAGGAGGGACTGAATCACCTCATGTTACTCGATGAGTTGGACTTGATCAACGAGCGACGAGACCAAGCGTTGGTTCGGATTCAAAATTACCAGCAGGCAACGGCTAAATATTACAACACCAACGTCAAAGTTCGCAGGTTCAAAGTAGGTGATCTGGTCCTGCGCAAAGTCTTTCAGAACACAGCCGAAACAAACGCTGGCAAACTAGGAGAAAATTGGGAAGGACCCTACAAAATCACCAAAACAGTCCAACCAGGAGTGTACGAGCTCGCAAACATGTCTGACATTTCGATACCATTATCTTGGAACGCAATGCACCTAAAGAGGTTATACCACTAAGTCACTTCGCATGAACTACGGGATGACTTGATCCCTGAAAAGGGTACTGATACGCCATGATTTAAGGATCACTCAACCGGTTTATGAAGATAGGATTCACGCCAAGAAACAGGTTGCAAACTTGGGTGAATTTGATGGATTGAAGGGTCGCACAATAGATGTGTAAGTCTGCTGATATTCCCACTCCTCAAAGTCTCTAGATATGACGCACTAGAACAACAAAGAAGAGGTTGTTACTTGGATATTACGCACCAAGTGACAGAAAATGTTCTTTAGCAAAGAACAGAGAGAATTCTATCTCAGAAAACAAAGAAAAATTCGATTTTTTTAATAAAAAGTTGGATGATTCGTTTTCTGTTCTTACAAGGGTTTTTAAACAGCAGAAAAGTGGTAAAAACAAAGCAAACTCGAAAATAATAAAACATTAACTACCTAGGACTGAAATAACTCTTCTCCTTTGACTGACTTTTGAGCTTTCCACACGTTTTTGACCCTTGCTCTTTATGGATCAAATTTATTCTGATGGGCTTAGTAGAATTGTGATCCAATTTTCCTCATTAAACTTTTCCTGGAAAACCCATTGGGATAAAACCAAGGATAAGGAAAAAGAGTACAAAATGATCACATACCCATTTTAGTGATCTTCTCGGGCCTGTATCAAAACCATAATGGTTTGAGATACGTCTTCTGCAATCCAGCCCAAGTGATCTGGGTGAGTAAACATTTGGTTAAGTAATCCTCTAATTCCCTCTTTGAGTCTTTTAGCTCTCGCTCGGGTCATAGGTCCAACTGGTACAACTAGGTCCTCCTCGGCCTCAAGCTCTGGTTCAAGCTGCACTCCGTGATCCATCCCAACCCGGGCTAAAACATCATGCTGGTCTATGTCTGAGTCATGCAGCGCATCATTCCCCTCCTCTTGAAAAGGATTCGACCACGAATCTGGAACATCTGCCACAAAAGGAGAAATATCAGAAACATTAAAAGTAGAAGAGACGTTATACTTACCTTGCAAATCAAGTTGATATGCATTGTCACTGATTTTCCGGATGATTGGAAATGGGCCATCAATGCGCGGCATGAGCTTAGTCTTCCTCTCTTCTGGAAACCGTTCCTTCCTTAGATGCACTCAAACAAGATCTCCTTCATTGAACACAACTTTGCTTCTTTTCCGGTTTGCCTTCTTTTCATAGATCTTGGTCTTAGTCTCAATGTTGCTCCGGACCTATTCATGCAACTTCCTAATGGACTCCGCTTTCTTTTCACCATCTTTACTAACCCTTTCACTTATAGACAAAGGAAGAAGATCAAGTGGAAACATAGGGTTGAAACCATAAACAACCTCAAAAGGAGAAAACTTAGTTGCGGAATGCATTGAATGATTATACGCAAATTCTACATGTGGCAAGTTTTCTTCCCAAGTCCTAAGGTTCTTTTTGACTAGAGACCTAAGTAAAGCTGACAATGTGCGGTTTACAACCTCTGTTTGGCCGTCTGTATGGGGTGACAAGTCGTAGAAAACATCAGCCTAGTTCCTAGCTTAGACCACAAAGTCTTCCATAAATAGCTAAGGAACTTTGTATCCCTATCTGAGACTATGGTTCTGGGCATTCCATGCAACCTAACAATTTCTCTAAAGAAAAGATCAGCAACATGCACATCATCATCAGTCTTATGGCAAGGGATGAAATGGGCCATTTTGGAGAACCTATCAACCACCACAAAGATAGAATCCCTACCGGCTCTAGATCTAGGCAAGCCTAAGACAAAGTCCATGCTAATGTCTACCCACGGATGAGAAGGTATAGGTAGAGCTGAATACAAACCTTGGGGTTGCTGTTTTGACTTCTCTTGCTTGCACACCACACACCGGCTGCATATCCTCTCCACATCTTTCATCATGCTTGGCCAGAAGAAATGTTCATACAACACCTTGTGGGTCTTCTTAACATCGAAATGCCCCATAAGACCACCACCGTGGGCTTCCCTGAGAAACAACGCCTTCAAAGAGCATTGGGGAACACATAAACGGTTATCAAAGAACAAAAACCCAGAAACAAGGTAATACTTCCCATAAGCAGCCTTAGAACACTTCCTAAACACCTCTTTGAAATTCGCATCAGTTGCATACAAGTCTTTAATGAATTCAAACCCAAGCAACTTTGTTTCAAGAGCAGAGAGAAGCACATACCTACGTGATAAAGCATCAGCTACCACATTTTCCTTACCTTGCTTGTAGCGGATGACATAGGGAAAAGTTTCGATAAACTCAACCCAGCGTGCATGCCTCTTGTTTAACTTGTTCTGCCCCTTAAGATGCTTCAGTGACTGATGATCAGTATGGATCACAAATTCCTTGGGCCACAAGTAATGCTGCCACGTTTGGAGAGCTCTCACCAAGGCATAAAGTTCCTTGTCATACGTTGGGTAGTTGAGCATGGCGCCTCCGAGTTTCTCACTAAATTAGGCAATGGGCTTCTTTTCCTGCATTAACACAGCATCAATACCAACTCCTAAAGCATCGCATTCAATTTCAAAAGTTTTAGAGAAATTAGGAAGAGAAAGTAAAGGTGCTTGGATCAACTTAGCTTTAAGTGTTTGGAAAGCTTCCTCCTGGGCTTGCTCCCATTTAAAACCAACACTCTTCTTGATTACCTCCGTGAGAAGGGCTGCTATAGTGCTGAAGTTTGGCACAAATCTCCTGTAGAATCCGGCAAGACCGTGGAAACTCCTAACCCCTCCAATGGTCTTAGGGTTGGGCCAATCACGGATGGCCTTGATCTTCTCCTCATCAACCCGGACTCCATTTGCACCTACAACAAATCTAGAAAAACCACATGATCCGTTCCAAAAGAGCACTTTTAAAAGTTAGCAAACAACTTTTCTTTCCTAAGGACCTCTAACACGGATTTCAATGTTGTGTATGTTCTTCATGGGATTTGCTGTAAATCAAAATGTCATCAAAATATACAACCACAAAATGACCAATGAAAGACCTTAACACATGATTCATGAGACGCATAAAAGTGCTAGGTGCATTTGTTAAACCGAAAGGCATAACAAGCCATTCATACAAACCTAGCTTTGTTTTGAATGCAGTCTTCCACTCATCACCTTCTTTCATGCGAATTTGGTGATAGCCACTTTTTAGGTCAATTTTAGAGAAAATAGATGAACCATGCAACTCATCTAACATGTCATCTAGCCTAGGGATGGGATGCCTATATTTTACCGTAATGTTGTTTATGGCACGGCAGTCCACACACATGCGCCATGTCCCATCTTTCTTTGGAACGAGTAGCACAGGCACGGCACCTGGACTAAGGCTTTCCCGGATGTATCCCTTTTCAAGTAGCTCATCAATCTGCTTCTGAAGTTCTTTGGTCTCCATGGGATTGGTTCTGTAAGCTGGCCGGTTGGGAAGAGAGGTGCCTGGAACAAAGTCGATTTGATGTTCTATGCCTCGGACCGGTGGCAATCCCTTTTGATTCTCCTCAGAAAAAACATCTGAAAATTCCTGCAAAACATCTTTAAGACCACTCGGAAGCTCCGGTGCAATGTTAGAAGATGCCATTAGTGACTCTTTGTAAACAAGCAAAAGAAAAGGCTGTTGTGAAAACAATGATTTCCTTATCTGACTTTGCTTGACCAGGAAGTTAGAAATCTTGGGGTTCACCTTTGGCTCATCAGACGTCTTTGTTGCTTCCCGGTTCTTCTTGAGCTGAATCTGGTCCTGATGCACTTCTAAGGGAGACAAAGGCACCAAAGTGATCTTCTTTCCTTGGTGTTAAAAAGAATGCATGTTGGTGTAGCCGTCATGAATGACTATCTTGTCAACTGCCACGGCCGGCCAAGCAAAATATGACTAGCATCCATTGGAAGAACATTGCACAGAATCTGATCTTCGTATCTCCCAATTTTTATAGGAACCGTGACTTGCTCTTTCACATGCTGTTCGCTGGACTCATTACGCCACTCCAGCTTAAAAGGACGCGGATGAGGCTGCACTTCCAAGCCCAATTTCCTGACAAGAGTGTCACTAGCAACGTTAGTACAGCTGCCGCCATCAATAATAAGAGAACACACTTTATCATTAACGAAACATCTAGAATGAAAAAGGTTCTCCCTTTGTTCTCGTTCATCAGGCTTTGGCTGGACACTTAGAGATCTTCTTGTGACTAGAAGTTGGCCTTGAGCTGGGTATTCAAATTCCCCTTCCCCCTCATCAAAGATAGGACCGAGATCCTCCTTCTCTTCCTTCTCTTCCTCGGACTCTACCTCACCATTGTCCAAGAGAATCATCACCTTTTGTTTCGGGCACTTATTAGCATAGTGTCCAAGCCCTTGACACTTAAAACATCTGATGTCTCTGGCTCGGTTGTTGGTCTCCACTGTCTTTCCTTTGTCAAAACGAGCGGGCGCATTAGTTTTAAAATCAGTATTGGACTGAGCTGGAGACTTACCTTTGTCTTGGTAGTTTGGTTTTGGAGCAAAGGATGGCTTAGGTGCAAAAGAGGGCTTTGAGAATCCCCTCCTCTTGGCCTGTTGCTCAATCAGGGTCGCCTTATGGAGCATCTCCTCCAAACTCTCGTATTCCTGGAGCTCCATGCGGTCCGGAATGTCACGGTTAAGACCAGCTAAGAAACAGGCCATTGTAGCCTCCACATACTCATCAACATCTGCCTTGATCATGAGAGATTCCATCTCTTGGAAATAGTCTTCCACGGACTTAGTGCCTTGAAGCAAACGCCTGAGCTTTTGGTGAAGCTCTCTGTGATAATGGATCGGTACAAATCTCTTTCTCATCAATGTTGTGAGATCATCCCAGGTAGTTATTGGCCCCCCACCTGATCTCCTCCTAAGAGTCACAACTTGATCAAACCAATTAATAGCATAACCAGAGAATTCAGTAGCAGCCAACCTTACTTTCTTAAGCTCTAAAAAATTCTGACAATCAAAAATAAGCTCAACTTTTCTTTCCCATTCAGGGTAAGCATCTGGATCATTTTTACCATAAAAAGTGGGAATTTTAAGCTTAAGATTTCCTAGATCATCATTCCTTTCATTTCTCCTAGCAGCAAAAGGATTAACATCACCTCGTTCTCGGTTTTGTCTCCTTGGTCTAGAGATAGATCTGACATCCTCATACAGGTACTCCTCTTCAATCTCATCATCTGATTGGTTATTCTCCTTGGCCGGTTTCTTCTTGGAGCTTCTCTAGGCTGGTTTTGTTGGCTAGCCTGGATCTCATCAAGCCTCTGGTGAATCTGGTTCAAACCTGCATTCATGAGATTAGTCATTTGGTCATTTAAAGCTCTCATCTGGAGTTTAGACAATCTGGCCATTGAATTTCCAGGCCCTTGTCTTTCATCATCTAGTAGACTCCATGTTTCCCTGAAAAATACTTAAACAAACGATTTAGTAGAAAAGATCTCACACTCTCAAGTGTTTAATCTCAAAGTTTTGTGGTCACTTAAGAGACTTCCTTCCCAAGGTTCTAAGAAAGACAAATCCTAATCAAACCCAATGAAATTTTCCAAGTAACAAGGAAAAAAAATTCGTAGAAGATGAACGGTTTTGAGGGATCCGTTTTAACTGTTCCAAGGCCGGTTTTCTCTTCGGCCAGCAGGCTTTCTTTTCCACCACCCCACCTGATTTCTCTTCAGCCGTGATTCAAACTTCTGGTTTTTATTTTTTTTTATTTTTTATTTATTTATGAAATAAAGCGATCACTATGGGGTAAAAAACAGCCCAGATCCAGTAAAAAGAAGAAGAAAGAATTGTGAAAAGATGAGAAGATGATTTTGAAGTGAAGATACCGGATTGAGTGGCTCTGATACCACTTTGATACGCCCTGATTTAAAGATCACTCAACCGGTTTATGAAGATAGGATTCACGCCAAGAAACAGGTTGCAAACTTGGGTGAATTTGATGGATTGAAGGGTCGCACAACAGATGTGTAAGTCTGCTGAAATTCCCACTCCTCAAAGCCTCTAGATATGACGCACTAGAACACCAAAGAAGAGGTTGTTACTTGGATATTACGCACCAAGTGACAGAAAATGTTCTTTAGCAAAGAACATAGAGAATTCTATCTCAGAAAACAAAGGAAAATTCGATTTTTTTTATAAAAAGTTGGATGATTCGTTTTCTGTTCTTACAAGGGTTTTTAAACAGCAGAAGAGTGGTAAAAATAAAGCAAACTCGAAAATAATAAAACATTAACTACCTAGGACTGAAATAACTCCTCTCATTTGACTGACTTTTGAGCTTTCCACACGTTTTTGACCCTTGCTCTTTATGGATCAAATTTATTCTGATAGGCTTAGTAGAATTGTGATCCAATTTGCCTCATTAAAACCTTTCCTGGAAAACCCATTGGGATAAAACCAAGGATAAAGAAAAAGAGTACAAAATGATCACATACCCATTTTAGTGATCTTCTCGGGCCTGTATCAAAACCATAATGGTTTGAGATACGTCTTTTGCAATCCAGCCCAAGTGATCTGGGTGAGTAAATATTTGGTTAAGTAATCCTCCAATTCCCTCTTTGAGTCTTTTAGCTCTCGCTCGGGTCATAGGTCCAACTGGTACAACTAGGTCCTCCTCGGCCTCAAGTTCTGGTTCAAGCTGCACTCCATGATCCATCCCAACCCGGGCTAAAACATCATGCTGGTCTATGTCTGAGTCCTGCAGCGCATCAGGTACGTAGGCAGCTCGTCTTCGGATGGGTTCAGTTGTCCCCCTCCTTAAAAAAGGGGGGGGGGAAGTGGGTACGTATACATGTATACTCCCATATCTCGCATTACACTTCTCAAAAAGAACAACTTCAAACTTTTTCAAACACAAACTCGTGTCACTTGACCTACGCAAGACACAAACTTTACATCCTTCACAGATATTGTATCACCTCGTTTGTTGCTAGCCACAACAGATGAACCACCACATCCGTTACGGATTTTAACCACTATCTCTATACGGGATAAGGGTTCTCAAAAACCCTATACAAATCCTGACTGGGTATATCCTGGTCTAATATCCGAAAGGTATATCCTAGACGATATTCTTACAAGTTTACGTTTGAGAGGGACCCGTAAGTCGAAAACTCGCAAGTCTTAAAACTCAAAGTAAACTCTTAAACCCAGTAAACACCTCTTGGTACACTGGTCATAAACATCTCTGAAACATAATACTAACCCACCAGTTAGTATGAGATTTTAACCATGTTTCATCGTAAAAAAATGAGACTATAAGTTGGAACACCGCAAACCCTAAACTGACAAACAAAACACTCGGCAACCGTATGTTTTAAAACACTATGGTTTTCAAATATTTCACATCAAAACAAATACGCAAACGAGAACATAATCAAATAAAGATAAAAGATATCACGCCAACAGACGGCAACTGTTACAAAAAATCAAAGCATATTACACAGAAACCAAGTGGATAAAGCCGTCCAGGCACTTATGTTCAAAATACAAAAGAAAAGGTTCGAATAAAGGAGCATTGATCAGTTGGGAGGATCCAGCTCGGCAACCTTCGCCTCGGCAAGAGCAGCAACTCCAGGCGTACCGACATTGGAGCCTGCAAAATCTGTTACTCCGACTTTCGCTGCTGCATTCTCCACTGGCTCGCTCCCAAGGAGAGTGTCTACAGAGTCAGAGGAAACCGGTGAATGCATCAGATCTTTCTTCAGCTCAATCCTCTCAAACTCATCAGTCGCATCGGCTAGTTCGACTCTCCATCCCGCTAACTTCGTTGCCTCGGAGTCCAGAGCAGGAGCGTCCTCTTTTCGCAGAATCTCGAGTTGGGCTAGCCGGCTTAAACTAGTATATATATCTATGTACATCCCTGGAAAAGGGGATCCGCAATTTACTTGGCAAAAAACCCTAGACTTTTTGCTCTAAAACACTTGTACGAAAAGCTTTACGAAATAGCTTAATAAAACCCATCTTTGGATCTTCGATTTCGTGGTTCATCCACAGAAATTTCACCCCTCTTAGCAAACCTCCGACAAATTCTAATTGTGTTGATTTCGACTCCCACAATTTGGCGCTAGAAGGAGGGGGATTAAAACTTTCTTACTCCAAGGAACCACCGCACAAACGATTCGAAGAAGATGACTAGCAACGGATGAACCGACGACCCGCAGGACACAGGGATCGATGGATCTGGAGTAACAGATACACCAACGCCTGCAGTCCTGGAGACGAGCCCAGAGGCCCTAACACAGATCAAGACGATACTAGAGACGCTGCTCAAGAAGGCAGAGGAGCAGGACAAGCTAAACACAACGATGACCGATAAGCTTGAAGTCCTTGCAACGATGAGCCAAGCCCGTGGTAGAGGCTCAGGAGTTGACCTAATGAGGCACCCTCTTCGACGTCTCAATCCAACGGCCCTTGATTTCTCAACACCTCACCATGCACCGAGAACTCAAGGCGGATTACTCCCTACAAACCAACCAACCACAACCGCCGAACTGAACGTGACACCGCAGGAGGAAAACACGCACACTATGGACGGAACGAATCCGGTGATTGACCCAGAATATCCTTGGTGGGACATAGCCTAATTTGCTTATCTTAAGAATATCCGTCCTACTCGAATATCTCCTTTGCTCTACGCCCTTAATCTTACCCTTCATATCTTTTAAATCGTACCGCTCTACCCTGGACGATACTTGATCTTGATCCAACTTGCGATTTACTCGATCCTTTTAACTTATTCTTCGATGCCTCAATGCCTCCAAAGACTCAGCGGTGCACAAAGACGAACCAGGTGGGTCAAGTCGTCTCTTAGGAGCTTTCCTCTTAGGTTTTTGCCTCGCCGGCTAACTTGGTGGCTTGCAAATAGTCTCTCCAACCGCACCTTTTCTGCCTCGTCAAGAATGTATTCTTATGGTTTGGCTTTGAATTCTTCAAGAGCCTTCTGTATCAAAGTTGCCTCGGCATCTGCCTCGGCATCAAAAGCTTCGTCAATCAAAGATGGAGCAACAATCTGCAACTGACCTAGCGGAGAACTAGGTTCGACTGGTTCGGTAACCTGCGGAGACAACACCATCTTGCGTCCAAGCAATGAGGCAGAGTTGGCCGAACCCACAGAATCCTCCAGCTCGGTAGCATGAGACATTAAAAATTTTGGCTCGGAAACACACTTGACACTTAGAAAAAATTGAAGAATTTCGGCTCGGAGACACGGAAGATCTAGGCCGCAGCGCGATCCAGATGATGATGGATCAGAAAACTCAAACACTCACCGCAGATGTATGAAGACAGATCAGAAACTACAAGGGCTCGCCGGATGAGTTTGAAGATGGATCGGAAAATGCAAAGAACCGCCGAGCCACGCTTGCAGATGGGTCAAAAAGTTCAAAGTTGCGGCGGCGGAAGAGAAGAATCGATGAAAACCTAGCCAAAACTTGAAAATAAAAAGAGAGAAAAGAAGAGAGAGAAGAGATCTGCCTGTTTTTCGGAAATATGGAGAAATGAGTTATGAGGAGTGAGACAAGGGTCTGAATATGAAGATGCATGAAAGCATAGCGCGTGACGCCACGCAACCTTGGGGACATGCGAAAATGTTTGCAGTTCCCAATAAAGTTATGGTTGTGATAAGAAAAACACTCCAAGCCGATAATATCATCGAGCCAAAACCAAATCAACCTCATCATAATGGCTCGGCAGCATATCACAATGGTTCGGCAGTCAGGCAACACAGAAGGCATGGAAACCTTGGCTGCCAGGACAATTCTACAATCATCCCGAACCAAAGATGGCTCGGTAACCTGGCAACCCGAAGTAATATGACGCCTCGGCAGATAAAGAAGCCAGCATCTCAACAAGACTCCGAGCCAAAATGGCTCGACAATACAGACAAAGTAAATGGCTCGGGAATATGACCGTTTGAAGTAACATCACGAGCGAAACAGCTCGGAGACATGATGTGCTAGCGTAGCTCGGCAACAAAAATAATCATGCGAAATGCCGAGCCAAGAAAGCATGCCTCGGCAATGTTGGGGTCGGGTTTCACCCCACTGAGATCAACAAGTGAAAATGGTTAAGTAAGAATTATGCCTAGTTGAACCAAATACAACGGGCTCGGTAGAACCCGAGCCGGAGACTCGTATCAGCTCGGAATTGGACAAAATTTGGTGAAGAACAAGATACTTGAGTTACCTTTCAAATGGAGTTGGAATCATATCATTTGGAGTTGTGGTTAGAAAGATACACCTGATTTAATGAAGACATGCCGAGCTGCAGGAATGAACTCGTTCTTGTCTAGCTGGAGAGATGAGCTCGGAAAAATGCCTAAAAGCCAATAGATTGAGCTGAAATTTGGACACGAGATAGATAATTGAGTTAGATTTCAAATGAAGTTGGAATCATATCATTTGGAGTTGTGGTTAGCAAGATACACCTGATTTAATGAAGACATGCCGAGCTGCAGGAATGAACTCGTTCTTGCCGAGCTGGAGAGATGAGCTCGGGAAGATGCCTTAAAGCCATTGGATTGAGCTGAAAGTTTGGCACATGATAGATAATTTAGTAAGCTTTTACCAAAAAGAAATTTGAAGTCATTTGGATCAACCGTCAGAAAGTTACATCAATTATCGTAACAACATATCAATCCGGCCGAGCTCACTAGCTTCGAAGCGACGAGTTTGGCGAGCCCAACAACACGGGCGAGCTCGGCAAATATGCGAGCTCGACAACATAGCGGTGAGCTTAGAAAAGACGGCGAGCTCGGCAAGCCTAGCAAAAACGGCGAGCTCGGCAAGCCTAGCAAAAATGGCGAGCTCGGCAAGCTTAGCAAAGACGGCGAGCCGGCGAGCTCGTCAACGCAACTAACCAGCGAACCGGTGAGCTCGTCAACGCAACTAACCGGCCAGACGGTGAGCTCGTCAACGCAACTAACCGGCCAGCCTGGTGATGAAGCGAACATCCGAGCAATCTTGGGCTTAGCCCCAGACTACAACAACGAATGGGCCGAGCCCAAAAGTTATGAAAAAGGCCGAGCTCGCCACAAATAAACCTTGGTGGACCGAGCTCAAGAGAAGTCTTGTTGGAAGCTGAGCCCAGATGTAAAGCCCAAGATGTCGCAACCGACCTGCAAAAAGAAAAATCCCAAAGAATTAGGAAGTTTCCCTTATCGCTTAGGAGTTGGGCTAGCCGGCTTAAACTAGTATATATATCTATGTACATCCCTGGAAAAGGGGATCCGCAATTTACTTTGCAAAAAACCCTATACTTTTTGCGCTAAAACACTTGTACGAAAAGCTTTACGAAATAGCTTAAACCATCTTTGGATCTTCGCTTTCGTGGTTCATCCGCAGAAATTTCATCCCTCTTAGCAAACCTTCGACAAATTCTAATTGTGTTGATTTCGACTCCCACAATTTGGTGCTAGAAGGAGGGGGATTGAAACTTTCTTACTCCAAGGAACCACCGCACGAACGATTCGAAGATGACTAGCGACGGATGAACCAACGACCCGCAGGACACGGGGATCGATGGATCTGGAGCAACAGATACACCAACGCCTGCAGTCCTGGATACGAGCCCAGAGGCCCTAACACAGATCAAGACGATACTAGAGACGTTGCTCAAGAAGGCGGAGGAGCAGGACAAGCTAAACACAACGATGACTGATAAGCTCGAAGTCCTTGCGACGATGAGCCGAGCCCGTGGTAGAGGCTCAGGAGTTGACCTAATGAGGCACCCTCTTCGACGTCTCAATCCAACGGCCCTTGATTTCTCCACACCTCACCATGCACCGAGAACTCAAGGCGGATTACTCCCTACAAACCAACCAACCACAACCGCCGAACTGAACGCGACACCGCAGGAGGGAAACACGCAGACTATGGACGGAACGAATCCGGTGATTGACCCAGAATATCCTTGGTGGGACATAGCTTAATTTGCTTATCTTAAGAATATCCGTCCTACTCGGATATCTCCTTTGCTCTACGCCCTTAATCTTACCCTTCATATCTTTTAAATTCTACCGCTCTACCCTGGGCGATACTTGATCTTGATCCAACTTGCGATTTACTCGATCCTTTTAACTTATTCTTCGATGCCTCAATGCCTCCAAGGACTCAGCGGTGCACAAAGACGAACCAGGTGGGTCAAGTCGTCTCTTAGGAGCTTTCCTCTTAGGTTTTTGCCTCGCCGGCTAGCTTGGTGGCTTGCAAATAGTCTCTCCAACCGCACCTTTTCTGCCTCGTCAATAATGTATTCTTATGGTTTGGCTTTGAATTCTTCAAGAGCCTTCTGTATCAAAGTTGCCTCGGCGTCTGCCTCGGCATCTGCCTCGGCATCAAAAGCTTCGTCAATCAAAGATGGGACAACAATCTGCAACTGACCTAGCGGAGAACTAGGTTCGACTGGTTCGGTAACCTACGGAGACAACACCATCTTGCGTCCAAGCAATGAGGCAGAGTTGGCCGAACCCACAGAATCCTCCAGCTCGGTAGCATGAGACATCAAAAATCTTGGCTCGGAAACACACTTGACACTTAGAAAAAATTGAAGAATTTCGGCTCGGAGACACGGAAGATCTAGGCAGCAGCGCGATCCAGATGATGATGGATCGGAAAAATCAAACACTGGCCGCAGATGTATGAAGACAGATCGGAAACTACAAGGGCTCGCCGGATGAGTTTGAAGATGGATCGGAAAATGCAAAGAACCGCCGAGCCACGCTTGAAGATGGGTCAGAAAGTTCAAAGTTGCGGCGGCGGAAGAGAAGAATCGATGAAAAGCTAGCCAAAACTTGAAAATAAAAAGAGAGAAAAGAAGAGAGAGAAGAGATCTGCCTGTTTTTCGAAAATATAGAAAAATGAGTTATGAGGAGTGAGACAAGGAGCTGAATATGAAGATGCATGAAAGCATAGCACGTGATGCCACGCAACCTTGGGGACATGCGAAAATGTTTGCAGTTCCCAATAAAGTTATGGTTGTGATAAAAAAATACTCCAAGCCGATAATATCATCGAGCCAAAAACAAATCAACCTCATCATAATGGCTCGGCAGCATATCACAATGGTTCGGCAGTCAGGCAACACAGAAGGCAACACAGAAGGCAATTCTATGACAGTCATATGAAACCTTGGCTGTCAGGACAATTCTACAATCATCCCGAACCAAATATGGCTCGGTAACCTGGCAGCCCGAAGTAATATGATGCCTCGGCATATAAAGATGTCTAGTTGAACCAAATACAATGGGCTCAGTAGAACCCGAGCCAGAGACTCGTATCAGCTCGGAATTGGACAAAATTTGGTGACAAACAAGATACTTGAGTTAGCTTTCAAATGGAGTTGGAATCATATCATTTGCAGTTGTGGTTAGCAAGATACACCTGATTTAATGAAGACATGCTGAGCTGCAGGAATGATCTCGTTCTTGCCGAGCTGGAGAGATGAGCTCGGCAAGATGCCTTAAAGCCATTAGATTGAGCTGAAATTTTTACAGATGATAGATATTTGAGTTAGCTTTCAAATGGAGTTGGAATCATATAATTTGGAGTTGTGGTTAGCAAGATACACCTGATTTAATGAAGACATGCCGAGCTGTAGGAATGAACTCGTTCTTGCCGAGCTGGAGAGATGAGCTCGGAAAGATGCCTTAAAGCCATTGTATTGAGTAAGCTTTCATCCAAAAGAAATATGAAGTCATTTGAATCAACGGTCAGAAAGTTACATCAATTATCGTAACAACAGATCAATCTGGCCAACAACACTTGCTACGAAGCGACGAGTTTGGCGAGCCCAACAACACGGGCGAGCTCGGCAAATAGGCGAGCTCGACAACATAGCGGTGAGCTTAGCAAAGATGGCAAGCTCGGAAAGCCTAGCAAAAATGGCAAGCTCGGCAAGCCTAGCAAAAACGGCAAGCTTAGCAAAGATGGCGAGCCGAGCAAAGACGGCGAGCCGGCGAGCTCGTCAACGCAACTAACCGGCGAGCCTGGCGACGAAGCAAACATCCGAGCAATCTTGGGCTTAGCCCCAGCCTACAACAACAAATGGGCCGAGCCCAAAAGTTATGAAGAAGCCGAGCTCGCCACAAATAAACCTTGGTGGACCGAGCTCAAGAGAAGTCTTGTTGGAAGCTGAGCCCAGATGTAAAGCCCAAGATGTCGCAACCGACCTGCAAAAAGGAAAATCCCGAAGCATTAGGAAGTTTCCCTTATCGCTTAGGAGTTGGGCTAGCCAGCTTAAACTAGTATATATATCTATGTACATCCCTGGAAAATGGGATCCGCAATTTACTTGGCAAAAAACCCTAGACTTTTTGCTCTAAAACACTTGTACGAAAAGCTTTACGAAATAGCTTAATAAACCCCATCTTTAGATCTTCGCTTTCGTGGTTCATCCGCAGAAATTTCATCCCTCTTAGCAAACCTCCGACAAATTCTAATTGTGTTGATTTGACTCCCACAATTTGATGCTAGAAGGAGGGGGATTGAAACTTTCTTACTCCAAGGAACCACTGCACGAATGATTCGAAAAAGATGACTAGCGACGGACGAACCGACGACCCGCAGGACACGGGGATAGATGGATCTGGAGCAACAGATACACAAACGCCTGCAGTCATGGAGACGAGCCCAGAGGCCCTAACACAGATCAAGACGATACTAGAGACGTTGCTCAAGAAGGCGGAAGAGCAGGACAAGCTAAACACAATGATGACCGATAAGTTCAAAGTCCTTGCGACGACGAGCCGAGCCCGTGGTAGAGGCTCAGGAGTTGACCTAATGAGGCGCCCTCTTCGACGTCTCAATCCAACGGCCCTTGATTTCTCAACACCTCACCATTCGCCGAGAACTCAAGGCGGATTACTCCCTACAAACCAACCAACCACAACCGCCGAACTGAACGCGACACCGCAGGAGGAAAACACGCAGACTATGGACGGAAGGAATCCGGTGATTGACCCAGAATATCCTTGGTGGGACATAGTCTAATTTGCTTATCTTAAGAATATCCGTCCTACTCGAATATCTCCTTTGCTCTACGCCCTTAATCTTACCCTTCATATCTTTTAAATCGTACCGCTCTACCCTGGATGATACTTGATCTTGATCCAACTTGTGATTTACTCGATCCTTTTAACTTATTCTTCGATGCCTCAATGCCTCTAAGGACTCAGCGGTGCACAAAGACGAACCAGGTGGGTCAAGTCGTCTCTTAGGAGCTTTTCTCTTAGGTTTTTGCCTCGCCGGCTAGCTTGGTGGCTTGCAAATAGTCTCTCCAACCGCACCTTTTCTGCCTCGTCAAGAATGTATTCTTATGGTTCGGCTTTGAATTCTTCAAGAGCCTTCTGTATCAAAGTTGCCTCGGCGTCTGCCTCGGCATCAAAAGCTTCGTCAATCAAAGATGGGACAACAATCTGCAACTGACCTAGCGGAGAACTAGGTTCGACTGGTTCGGTAACCTGCGAAGACTATGGATGGAACGAATCCAGTGATCGACCTGGAGGACAACCCAGAAGGGGATGCACTTGCGGCCCTCGCATCTACTTCTAATCTAGACTTGAAGCGGGTTATGCCGGTAGAGTTCATCGAGCGCCCAAGCATCACTCTTACGGAAACAGTGAGTGTAGTTATTCGATCTCAAGCCACGAGAGAAGCAAAGGAGAAACTCAGTATATCGGACACGGTTGCTGTTGGGGTCAGATTCCACCTATTGAGAATCAACGATTGGAAAAAATGGTTAAGTATGAGAAAGCACTAGCAGTTGAACCCTGATCCGTGAGAAGAAGATTGGATCAGGTCCTCGGCCATGACGCAGGTGGATCGGGTCCCTTAGCCATAGAAGGGGTACCCCGATCCGTGAGAAGAAGATTGGATCGGGTCCTTAGCCGTGAAGCAAGGGATCGGGTACCCCGATCCGTGACGAAGCAAGGGATCGGGTACCCCGATCCGTGAGAAGAAGATTGGATCGGGTCCTTAGCCGTGAAGCAAGGGATCGGGTACCCCGATCCGTGGGAAGATTGGATCGGGTCCTTAGCCATAGAAGGTGTACCCCGATCCGTGACAAAGCAAGGGGTCGGGTACCCCGATCCGTGGGAAGATTGGATCGGGTCCTTAGCCATAGAAGGTGTACCCCGATCCGTGACAAAGCAAGGGATCGGGTACCCCGATCCGTGGGAAGATTGGATCGGGTCCTTAGCCATAGAAGGTGTACCCCGATCCGTGACAAAGCAAGGGGTCGGGTACCCCGATCCGTGGTGACAAGCTGGGACGTATACCCCGATCTATGGCACGACAGGCGGATCGGAGACCATGAACCATGGTTAGAGAATGGGCCGAGATAACAAGCCCACAGATCAAAGCCCACAAGAGAGATGACAAAGACAGCTCATGAATCGAAGCCCATGACGATGACAGGCTTTGCTAAAAGAAAATCTTCCTTATCTCTTTGGATATTAACTTAGCCGACTTAACTTAGTATATATACTGATGTAAACCCTAAGAAAAGGGGATCCGCAATTAACCTAGCAAAACTCTGTACTTTTGCTCTGACACAAAAAGCTTTCTAAGCAGCTTAATAAAACACCAACTTTGGATCTCTGTTTGTGTTTTTTGGTGGTTTTTACTCAGAAGTTTCAGATCTCGCTAAAAGACAACGAATTCAATTTGGCGTGGATTCATACTCCCACAATTTGGCGCTAGAAGGAGGGGGCTTGAAATTTTCTTACACCAAAGAACCACGACAAAACCGATCTGAGGACGATGACCAACGACGGAGACGATAGCGCTGCTGACACCAGAAACGCCGGCGTGGAGGATCAGGCGAACCGATCCAAAGACGCTGGGGAGACTTCGACAACGCTCACGGAGATGAAAGCCATGCTGGAGACACTGCTCAAAAAGGAGGAGGAGCAAGATAAGCTGAACAACACAATGACGGGCGAGCTGAAGGCCCTCACAACGGCGAGTCGTACCCGAGAGACGGGATCAGGTCTGGATCCAGCAAGACGAGTCGGGAGGCGTCTCAACCCAACGGCCCTGGACTTCACAACTCCGCTCAACCCACCAAGGACCCGAGGAAGACTGCCACCACAACACCAAAGCTCAGCAAACCTAGCCTCAGGAGTCCAAGGGGCAGACGACACACCAATCGAAGAGGAACCTGCACCAATCATCAATCTAGAGGAGGAGAACCGAACGGAGCAGAACATGGAGAGCCATGACAATCGTGAACACCTAGCAACTCGTCAAGCCCGAACCAAAAGATGCGAGGCCATCCCCGAAGGAGATCAAGAGCTGACCGAAGAAGAGGAAAACATACTCTGGGCTGAGCAAGCACGGATGAACGAAGAGCGCCGAGCAGGAGTCAGAGCCCAGAAAGACGAGATGGCTAGGATGCGAGCAGATATGGATCGAGCAGCTGCCGACATAAGAGCTGTCCGATCCATGATGCACAAAGCAACTAGCAAGGTGCCAGAGATAGATCGTGTATTGGAGGAAGCACAGAACACCCCGTTCACAGCACGAATAACTAGCACGAGAATTCCAGATCCTGGAAAGATGAAAGTCCCGATCTATGAAGGAAAGACCGATCCAAAGGAGCATCTGACGGCCTTCGCTATTGCCATGGGACGCTCTAACTTCAAAGAAAACGAGAGAGACGCCGGACAATGCCTTCTCTTCGTGGAGCATCTTAAGGGACCGGCGCTCCAGTGGTTCTCAAGACTCGAGCGAAATTCCATCGACAGCTATAACCAGCTATCTGCGGCATTCTTGAAACATTACTCCATCTTCATGGATCCCGGAATGTCTGACGCCGACCTGTGGACCTTAGCTCAAGGACAGAACGAAACACTCCGGAGTTTCATTGGAAGGTTCAAGGCTATTATGTCAAAAGTCGAAGGCCTGAGCGACAAAGCAGCCCTACTAGCCCTGAAGCGTGCACTCTGGTTCAATTCCGATTTTCGCAAAGAAATTGCGCTAAACACCCCCACTACGATACAAGACGCTATGCATCGAGCAGCAGACTTCATCACCGAAGAAGAAGAGATGAAAATCCTAACTGAGAAGTACGGGAAGGCCAAGACAACGAATCATTCCCCCCAAGTTTCAGCCCCTTCCAACACTAGGAAGAACAACCAAGGCTCCAGCTATATCCAGCACGAAGGAGGCTTTCGAGGAGCTCACAACTATCAAATCGACGCTCCTGGATTCGGTCGCGGAAGAGGCCGAGGCCGTGGAAGAAGCTCATGGAGCACGTGGACCAAAAGCGACAGCTCCTATGACGAGACGGCCTACTGCGAACACCACCACATCTACGGACATTCTACCGCGAACTGCCGAATTCTAGGCTTGAAGCTTGCTAAAAAATTAGCAGCCGGCGAGCTTGGAGGAAATGTCAGCCTCAAAGATTTCGAGATGGACGTGAACACACACAAACCCGACCTGACAAAAGAAGATCACACCAAGCGCGATAGAAGGGATGACGAAATGCCACCCTCTGGATCAAGCAGAAGAAGGATTAGCATGATAATGGGAGGATCCCACTATTGCTCAGATACCGTATCGTCAATCAAAGCCTACCAGCGAAGGGCAGACGTCAGCATCAACTGGTCTAAATCATCTAAGTTTCCAAACGACGTGATATCATTCGAAGAAAGAGAGACGATCGAAATCGACAGACCTCACGACGACCCTCTCGTAATCGAGTTGATCATCAACGACTGCGATGTAGCACGCGTACTGGTAGACACTGGGAGCACCGTGGACGTAATCTTCCTCGAAACTCTCAGAAGGATGAATGTGGACCTGTCCGAAGTGATATCTACTCCCAAACCCTTAACAGGATTCTCTGGAGAAACCACCATGACCACCGGAACAATCAAACTGCCTGTCCAAGCTGGCGAGGTGACGAAGATAGTTGAGTTCTCCGTAGCTGACCATCCGGCCATCTACAACGTCATCGTGGGGACCCCCTGGTTAAATTCGATGCGCGCAGCCGTTTCGACCTACCATCTTTGCCTCAAGTTCCCGACACCGAACGGCGTGAAAACTATTCGAGGAAATCAAAAAGAGTCTCGCGTCTGTTTTCTCGCCGCACACAAGCTCAGAAACCCGGTGACTGATCCAACGGCAAATTCAAAGCTCAAGAAGATGAAGACCGACAGAGAACCGGTGAAAGAGCTTTCCAAACTGTTATAGCAGTTACAGATCGCGGTGGATCGCGAAGAAGAAGTGTCTAAACCAACCTGCGATCCCGTCATATCAGTTTGCATAGACGACAAACATCCCGAACGCTGTGTAGAAATTGGAGCAGAGTTAGATGGAAAGATCAAAGAAGAGCTCGTGGCATTCTTGAAGGAAAATATCAACACCTTCGCATGGGAAGCAGAAGATATGCCTGGCATCGATATCAGTATAACAAGCCACGAACTGAACGTCGACCCGACTTTCAAACCAGTAAAGCAGAAAAGAAGAAAACTTGGGCCAGACAGAGCTAAAGCGGTAAATGACGAGGTGGAGAGACTACTGCGCGTCGGATCAATAACTGAGGTGAAGTACCCGGACTGGCTAGCTAACCCAGTGGTGGTCAAGAAGAAGAATGGCAAATGGCGCGTGTGCGTGGACTTCACCGACCTGAACAAAGCCTGTCCGAAAGACAGCTTCCCCCTTCCACATATCGATCGCTTAGTCGAAGCGACGGCAGGAAACGCACTCCTATCCTTCATGGATGCCTTCTCAGGTTACAACCAGATCTTGATGAACCCCGATGATCGCGAGAAGACCGCTTTCATAACGGATCGTGGAATATATTGTTACAAGGTGATGCCATTCAGTTTGAAAAATGCGGGCGCGACATACCAGCGACTGGTAAACAAGATGTTTGCGGACCAACTCGGTAAAATAATGGAGGTTTACATAGACGACATGCTGCTGAAATCAATAAAGAAACAGGATCACGTCGCTCATCTCAAGGAATGTTTCTCGCAGCTGAACCTTCACAACATGAAGTTAAATCCGACCAAGTGCAGATTCGCAGTTACTTCGGGAGAGTTCCTTGGGTATCTTGTAACTCACCGCGGCATGGAGGCAAACCCTAAGCAGATCGACGCACTCATCAATATGACGTCACCAAAGACGAAGAGAGAAGTCCAACGTCTTACAGGGAGAGTAGCTGCGCTTAACCGGTTCATCTCACGATCCACCGACAGATGCTTGCCATTCTACGATACTTTGCGAGGGAACAAGAGGTTCGAGTGGACAGAAAATTGCGAGGAAGCGTTTCAGCAACTTAAGAACTACCTAGCCACTCCCCCAGTTCTCACAAAACCAGAAGCAGGGGAACCACTTTTTCTGTACACCGCAATTTCTGCCACAGCGGTAAGTGGTGTATTGATTCGAGACGAGCGCGGTGAACAGAAGCCGATATTTTACGTAAGTAAAACCCTTACAGACGCGGAAACAAGGTACTCACAGATGGAGAAATTGGCACTATCCATAGTCATGTCGGCAAGAAAACTAAGGCCA
Organism: Pseudoturritis turrita; assembly: GCA_900406555.1. Lineage (NCBI taxonomy): Eukaryota > Viridiplantae > Streptophyta > Magnoliopsida > Brassicales > Brassicaceae > Pseudoturritis > Pseudoturritis turrita. Next base: position 653,452 of record OVBL01000950.1, on the reverse strand, counting down.
TACTTTCAGTCTCACTCAATCGTCGTTCTGAGCACCTTTCCGATAAGGTCTGTTCTGCACAGTCCAAGTCAATCAGGAAGGCTAGCAAATTGGGCTATCGAACTGAGCGAATACGACATTGAGTATCGCGGACGCACGTGCGCTAAATCGCAAGTTCTTGCAGATTTCCTTATCGAACTACCCGAAGAAGGCATCGACGACGAAATACAAGGATGGCTCTGGAAACTCCATGTTGATGGCTCATCTTCCAAAAACGGTTCAGGAGTCGGGATACGGCTAACCTCTCCAACTGGCAAACTACTGGAGCAATCTTTCCGCCTGGGGTTTCATGCATCTAACAACGAAGCGGAGTATGAAGCCTTGATTGCCGGGATGAAACTTGCTAATGGCCTAAAGATCAAGAAAATCCATGCCTTTTGCGATTCCCAACTAGTCGCGAATCAGTTCAGCGGTGAATATGCAGCAAAGGACGATCGCATGGAGGCTTACTTGAAGATCGTCAAAGAATTAGCTGCACAGTTCGAACAATTCATCCTCACACGCATTCCGCGAGGGGAGAACACCCCAGCCGACGCACTTGCAGCCCTCGCATCAACTTTCGATCCAGATCTAAAGCGAGTGATCCCGGTAGAATTCATCCAACACCCGAGCATCAGTTCCGGCGGTTCAGTGAATGCCATAACTCGTTCACAAGCGGCTAGACAAGTGACAGATGTCTCGACCAGGCAAGAGGTGGTGGACGAAATGCAGGAAGAATTGGCCGACCAATCACCCGCAGAGCCGGATATTGCCCCAATGGAAGAATACAATCCCGTTGAGCCTCCAACTACGACAAGCAGCAATGACCTTGTCGTTGGACCCGACGGGGACACAAACGAAGTCAACGATGATCCAGAATATGGTTGTGACAAGGCATGGCTCGACGCAATCAGAGGATACATATGCGACGGCGTCCTACCAACCGAAAAATGGGCAGCTCGCAAGCTTCGAGCCCAGGCAGCACGTTACGTGTTACTTGATGGAAATGTCTTCAAGTGGAGATTCTCGGGACCGTTGCTAAACTGCGTGGAAGGAAAGGACGCCAGGAAAGTTATGGAGGAAATTCACAACGGTTCATGTGGAAACCACTCTGGAGGGAGAGCACTAGCCATAAAAGTCAAACGTCACGGCTACTATTGGCCAACAATGATCAAAGATTGCAAGGTGTTTTCAGCCAAATGCGAAAAATGCCAACGCCATGCGCCGATGATCCACCAACCTACAGAAGTACTTTCATCAATCTCATCGCCATATCCATTCATGCGATGGTCTATGGACATTGTCGGGCCACTCCATCCGTCAAAACAGAAACGCTTCCTTCTAGTTTTGACCGACTATTTCTCAAAATGGGTCGAAGCCGACTCCTATGCTAACATTAAAGATGCGCAAGTGGAGGCCTTTGTCTGGAAAAACATCATATGCCGACATGGAGTACCGTACGAGATCGTGACAGATAACGGCTCGCAGTTCGTCTCAAATCGTTTTGAAGGTTTCTGCGAAAAATGGAAAATCAGACTCAGCAAGTCTACTCCAAGATATCCACAAGGGAACGGATAGGCCGAAGCAATCAACAAAACAATACTTGACGGCCTAAGGAAACGCCTTGACAAGAAGAAGGGACGTTGGGCTGAAGAACTAGAGGGGGTGCTTTGGTCTCACCGCACCACCCCACGACGAGCGACAGGAGAAACCCCGTTCGCCCTCGTCTACGGCACAGAGTGTGTCATCCCACCGGAGATACATTTTCCAGGGATTCGCCGAAGGCTATTACCAGAACAGGAGGGGCTCAATCACCTATTGATGCTTGATGAACTGGACTTGATCAACGAAAGAAGGGACCAAGCCTTGATCAGGATCCAGAACTATCAACACGCCGCCTCAAAATACTACAATTCCAACGTTCGGGAACAAAGATTCTACGAAGGCGATTTAGTTTTGCGAAAGGTTTTTCAGAACACCGCGAAAACAAATGCTGGCAAACTAGGAGCAAATTGGGAAGGACCCTACAAGATCACCGAAGTTGTCAAACCCGGCGTTTATAAACTTGCTAACATGACGGACGTTCCAGTACTGAGATCATGGAACGCAATGCATCTCAAAAAGTACTATCACTAAGCTACTTTACATGAACTACGGGGCGACTTGATCCCTGCAAAGGGTACGTAGGCAGCTCGTCTTCGGACGGGTTCAGTTGCCCCCCTCCTTTCAAAAGGGGGGGAGTGGGTACGTATACACATACTCGTATACTCCCATCTTTGTAATAGATTCTACTATCTATCGAAGCTTTGCTTTTGAAGACATTTTTTATCTAAACATCCTTCAAGGATCATTAAGTCTTAACAAAACAGACATATTCGAGCAAATCAGACTACGACGGGCATCTTGCCACATCTTCACTATTGCTGGCCACAATAGTGAATTCTCGCATCCGTTTCGGATCTAAACTCTCACATCCATCTCAGGATTAAAAGCGCGCTATACAAATATTCGTTCATTATCGAAGCGGATAAGTTTATGGTAACTTACCCGTAAACCGAAATGTCCCATCTTAAACTATGCAAACAAATGTTCATTATCGGAGCAGATAAGTTTACGGTAATCTATCTGTAAACCGAAATGATCCTCGAGACTGATCATCTCATAACTACGCAAACATAAGTTTGTATCCGTTCGTCAGAATAACTGCTTGACAAAAACGATGCAAGCAAAGCATTCGGACTTGACATAAAACGGAAGGAACATACTTAATATCTCCTTGCGAATATATTTATCAAACCGGGTGATAAAAGAAGGAATTAAGTTCACAACTACTTGGATAAAGCCAACCAAGGCGTTAACAAAAAATGAAAAAGCGTTGTAAACTAGACGAAGAAAAGAGGATCGTAGTCCTCTGTTATCTCAGGGATCGTAACCACCCTATGCTCCGGCTCCACAATTTTCTCAGCTATATCGCCTCCCGGCGCTAAGTCCTCTTCAAGCAACACCTCAGCAAACTCTGCGATTCTCTCCTCTAGAGCAGCTTCAAGAACAGTCTCAGATGATGGTTCGGGGGTTGTTTCTTTAGCCAGCTCCTTTGAACTGAAGTCGGCTAAACCTGGCGTTCCCTTGTTCGAACCAGAAAAATCTCGGATCCCGGCGCTTGCGGCAGCAGTCTCCAAAGCTCGCCATCATTGAGCTCTTTCAGAATATCGGAGCGGATAGGGGACAGCTTTAGAGTCCCTTTCATCTCGGCCACGAGCTGAGCAAATGCTTCATGAGCTCCATTTAAACTGTCTCTTTGTTCAGCTAAGCTCGTCACTTCGGCATCAAGAGAAGGCGGCTCGTCACTCTGCAGCAGCCCGATAAATTGAAGATTACCTTCAATCTGTGCGAGGTCGATCATGTTTTCTTTTGGTTCACCGTCAAGATGGCCAAGAAGCATCATGGCTCGGGAGACTTTTCCTTCAAACAACGAAAACATCTCGCGCTTAGCCTCTAGGACAGCTTGCTCCAGCTTGCTGTCATGAAGTTCGTTCGCTGCTTCCAGCTGCCTCGTCAAGCTGGCTATGTGAGCATCCCTTCTTGCCTTTCCGGACTCTAGCCGCATGATCCGCTCGTCAGCTTCCTTGATGTGCTTCCTGCTCCCTTCAGCATCAGCCTCAAGATCCTTAATCCTCTTCACGGCTTTTTCCTGTTCAGCAGCTTGGTTCGCCTCGGTTTCTTTAAGCTTCCCATCCAGCTCAATGGCTTTTCGCCTAGCGTCTTCAACCTTCTCACGATCCTTGCGGGCGTCAGATTCGTATCCCATCACCATCCTATTAAGATGGGATATGAACTGCACAACAACGAGAAACAGTTTAAAAAAAAGAAGGCTTAAATGGATCGGGTGACGAAAACAAAACAAGTAAACGTCATACCTTGACGCCCCGAAGAGACATTTCGCTATAGGCCTTGTCCCTAAGCAGAGTATCATATGGCGGAAGATGATCACCGGGACATGTGATCCTTGAAAAGATAGCCGCGGAAGCAGAGGCATCATTGTAAGCCCCTTCGGCATTTACCGGAGCGGCAGAGAGGGGTATTGCTTCAGGGATGGCTCGAGGCAATTCAGTACGTCGCAATCGCTTCGAGGCCTCTCCCTTGTCGTCTATTGGCTGGCGTTTTTTGCTCGTGGTTTTCTTCTCCTTAGCTTTCCCTTTGCTTTTGTCTTTGTGTGTCACAATTTGAGAGTCAGCTGGACGAAGCCCCAGAACGACTCCTTTGGGAGCCGGTTCGTGAGGGTTATCAGCAGAAGTTGGCTCGGGGACGGTGGTGACCACGGTTTGAGAACTCGGGGGGCGAGTTTGACTAAATGCTTTTGCCTGCCTTGCTCTCTCCTTGGCTTCCGCCTCCGCTTTGGCTTTCGCGGCAGCCCGATCCCTAAAAGTAGGTCTTCCCATCGTATCTCTTGAGGAGTGAGAAGGGGATGATTGCTCGACTGATTGTCCTTCTGAAAGGGCTCGTGCTCTCTCAACTCGGTGAAGGTTGAAATCTCTAGACCAATTACACTTGCGAGCTGAAAGTGTTTCGTGAACCGCAGACAGATCGGGAGGTAGCGAAAGCCGAAGATGACGAACTGCAAAAAACAAAAGAAAAGGTTTTAAAAAAAAAACCTAAAAAGGAAAAATGGCTAAGTAATGGAAACCCGAGCCGTGGCCCAAGTCGAGCAACGGATCGGCTACCAATTTCTCCCCATTCAGATTTGACAAATCGGAGGCACCGCTGACCCACTGATGCTTCAGAGATAGGGACGAAAAAGAAATAATCTTCCCAATTGTCGTCTTTCGACGGGAAACCCCTTATAATATTTCTCCTAGCCTTGCCCGACACATAGTACTTCAGCTCCTTCTTATTACGACGTCTAAACTCCAGCAAGTGTGTCAGGTGCTCAACGCCAACTTCTACATCGCACTCATAACTCCTGATCAGAATACCAATCATGTGCCTGACTCCCCGAACATTGACTTGAGAAATAGCCAAGTTATACTTCCAAAGGAACTGCAGGATAGCTTCAGGGATCGGGAACCATAACAGGCAGCGGTAGAAGAAACTTTCATAGAGAGTAAAATGGTTAGGGGGAGGACTGCTGGCTCGGTCTGAGGGCAAAGGAAGAATAAGCTCCACTTCCTCCGAAATGCAAAACCTATGCCTAAGGGCAGATAGCGAATCCGTGGTGGAAAGGGTTGAACCAGGTGGATCGGGTCGTTTCCTTATTTTCTTCTTCCTTGAAGTCTGACGGTTGAGACCCGTCAAATGTTTCAACTCCTGTCTGGCCACAGCTGGATCAAAGAACCAGTCTTCTGGTTCAACTTTTGGCGGATCGGGATCAGCTACATCAGTAAAGGGGTCTGCCGCCTCGTCAAAAGGGGAATTGTGAAGTTGGGGTACTTCAAATCTCAGAAGACTCCCGGAATTGCTGCCTACTCCCGAGGACTCGGAGAGCACCATTTTTCTGCCAAGGAGGGAGGGTCCGACCCCCGAACTGCTTGGGTCATCTAGGTTTTCTGAAACATTTGCACCAGACGAATCTTCCCGACCGCAGCTCCAGGCGAGAAATGGATCAGGAGAGGAGGATGGTTCGGGAAGCGAAGACCCCACTGAAACGCCAAACAAACGAGTATACGGATCGGGAGACGCAGACGACTGAGACATCCTTTTTAAACTGAAAAATGGATCGGGGTCTTTGGAAGAGAACAGATAGGGATCCCTTAACAGCTCGCGAAAGAAAATCTAGGTTTTTAAGATTAAGAGAATGGATCGGGGTTCTCAGCAGCCTATCAAAACAGATCAAAGCCTTTAGAAAACTGAAGAACAAGTTGAGATCCTTTAGAAAAATTGAGAGTCAGATCCAAGTCTTCAAACAAACCGCCGGAAAACTCAAAGATAGCGGCAGAACCAGTTGAATGTGGATCGGGAAATTCATGCAGATCGGCGGAGAAGGAAGAACAACGGAGTTTCGATAAAAAGTAACTTAAGCAAAAACCTAGAGAGAGAAAGAAGAGAGAGGTTACCTGCTTTGAAGAAATTTTCGGAGGAATGAAGTGAGGAACAAATGAGAAGTATCGCGAATTATATAGGCAAATGGTGATGTCATTTGCCTCGGGAACCAGCAAAAACCCTTGCACTCCCCGATAAAGGTATTCAGGTAACAGAACCCCGAACTGAGTTTACGTAGGAAGCCATAACCTAACTAAATCAGCAGTGATATAAAGAGGTGATTCGGGGTTATTCACAGATCACGGTTCGGGGGCGTCATCAAAACAGACAGTTCGGGTGACCACGAGAATCGTTGGATCTCACTCGATTAATTACAGCTCGGCATCAACATAACTGATACTGCCAAGCTGGGGGGCTAACTGTTGGGGTCAGATTCCACCTATTGAGAATCAACGATTGGAAAAAATGGTTAAGTATGAGAAAGCACTAGCAGTTGAACCCCGATCCGTGAGAAGAAGATTGGATCAGGTCCTCGGCCATGACGCAGGTGGATCGGGTCCCTTAGCCATAGAAGGGGTACCCCGATCCGTGAGAAGAAGATTGGATCGGGTCCTTAGCCGTGAAGCAAGGGATCGGGTACCCCGATCCGTGACGAAGCAAGGGATCGGGTACCCCGATCCGTGAGAAGAAGATTGGATCGGGTCCTTAGCCGTGAAGCAAGGGATCGGGTACCCCGATCCGTGGGAAGATTGGATCGGGTCCTTAGCCATAGAAGGTGTACCCCGATCCGTGACAAAGCAAGGGGTCGGGTACCCCGATCCGTGGGAAGATTGGATCGGGTCCTTAGCCATAGAAGGTGTACCCCGATCCGTGACAAAGCAAGGGATCGGGTACCCCGATCCGTGGGAAGATTGGATCGGGTCCTTAGCCATAGAAGGTGTACCCCAATCCGTGACAAAGCAAGGGGTCGGGTACCCCGATCCGTGGTGACAAGCTGGGACGTATACCCCGATCTATGGCACGACAGGCGGATCGGAGACCATGAACCATGGTTAGAGAATGGGCCGAGATAATAAGCCCACAGATCAAAGCCCACAAGCGAGATGACAAAGACAGCTCATGAATCGAAGCCCATGATGATGACAGGCTTTGCTAAAAGGAAATCTTCCTTATCTCTTTGGATATTAACTTAGCCGACTTAACTTAGTATATATACTGATGTAAACCCTAAGAAAAGGGGATCCGCAATTAACCTAGCAAAACTCTGTACTTTTGCTCTGACACAAAAAGCTTTCTAAGCAGCTTAATAAAACACCAACTTTGGATCTCTGTTTGTGTTTTTTGGTGGTTTTTACTCAGAAGTTTCAGATCTCGCTAAAAGACAACGAATTCAATTTGGCGTGGATTCATACTCCCACAGTTGCGGACGACGCCGAAAACCAAGAAGCCATAACCAACGACTCAATGGTCCAGGACGAGACATACGCGACAGACGAAGTGCACGAATCTCAGATGGAAATAGACGCTATCAACGAGAACGATAATCCCGTAGATGTTGAAAAAGAAGCAACGACCATGGACCAGGATCCAATCCCCCTTTCTCCCGACACCCACCCATGTCCCTCAGCCGAAGCCATTGCGACGGAAGAAACATCGCCAGACAGCGAATATGGCTGTGACAAAGGATGGCTTGACGACATCCGCGGGTACATTTGTGATGGTTCCTTACCTTCTGACAAATGGGCAGCTCGTAAGCTTCGGGCACAAGCGGCTCGCTACATCTTGCTCGATGGGAATTGTGGGGGTCGAAATCAACACAATTAGATTTGTCGGAGGTTTGTTAAGGGGGATGAAATTTCTGCGGATGAACCACGAACGGAAAGATCCAAAGATGGTTTTTATTAAGCTGTGTCGAACAGCTTTCGTACAAGAGTTTGAGAGCAAAAAAGTCTAGGGTTTTTTGCTAAGTAAATTGCGGATCCCCTTTTCCAGGGATATACATAGATATATATACTAGTTTAAACCGGCTAGCCGAACCCCTAAGCGATAAGGGAAACTTCCTAATTCTTCGGGATTTTCCTTTTTGCAGGTTGGTTGCGACATCTTGGGCTTTACATCTGGACTCAGCTTCCAACGACACTTCTCTTTAACTCGGTCCACCAAGGTTTATTTGTGGCGAGCTCGGCCTACTTCATAGCTTTTGGGCTCGGCCCATTCGTTGTTGCAGGCTGGGGCTAAGCCCAAGACTGCTCGGATGTTTGCTTCGTCGCCAGGTTCGCCGGTTAGTCGCGTTGCCGATCTCGCCTGCTCGCTGTCTTTGCTAAGCTTGCCGAGCTCGCCATTTTTGCTAGGCTTGCCGAGCTCGCCGTTTTTGCTAGGCTCATCAATTTGCTGAGCTCGCCCGTATTGTTGGGCTCATCAATTTGCCGAGCTCGCCCGTGTTGTTGAGCTCGTCGACTTGCCGAGCTCGCCCGTGTTGTTGGACTCGTCGACTTGCCGAGCTCGCCCGTGTTGTTGGACTCGTCGACTTTCCGAGCTCGCCCGTGTTGTTGGGCTCGTTGACTTGCCGAACTCGCCCGTGTTGTTGGGCTCATCAAACTCGTCGCTTCGTAGATAGTGAGCTCGGCCAGACTGATCTGTCGTTACGATAATTGATGTAACTTTCTGACCGTTGATCCAATGGCGTTAAGGCGTCTTGCCGAGCTCATCTCTCCAGCTCGGCAAAAACGAATTCATTCCTGCAGCTCGGCATGTCTTCATTAAATCGGGTGTATCTTGCTAACCACAACTCCAACTGATACGATTCCAACTCCATTCGAAAGCTAACTAAATTATCTATCTTGTATCTAAATTTCAGCTCGATCTAATGGCTTTAAGGCATCTTGCCGAGCTCATCTCTCCAGCTTGGCAAGAACGAGTTCATTCCTCCAACTCGGCATGTCTTCATTAAATCGGGTGTATCTGCTAACCACAATTCCAAGTGACATGATTCCAGCTTCTCTGGAAAACTAACTCAAATATCTTGTTAGTTACCAACTTTTGTCCAATTCCGAGCTGATGCGAGTCTCCGGCTTGGGTTCTATCGAGCCCATTGTATTTGGTTCAGCTAGGCATAATTCTCACTAACCATTTTCACTTGTTGATCTCAGTGGGGTGAAACCTGACCCCAACAGTTAGCCCCCCAGCTCGGCAGTATTAGTGATGATAGTGTCGAGTTTAAAGTAATCGATGCTGAGATCAATGTCCTGAACTCATTGTTGTATTGACGAGCCTACCGTTATGCTAGGCTTGCCGAGCTCACCAGCTCGCCGATTTGCTAGGCTTGACGAGCTCGCCGGCTCGCCCAATTTAGGCACCGTCATTTTTCATGTATTGATCTCGTTTGGGTGTAAAATGGTTCGGTGATGTTGGTTATAATAATGCCGAGGTGAGAGCAGTCAGTGATGAGATTAATGTCCCGGTCGTACAGAGACGATAAGTTGACGACCCCATTTTGTTAGAGTTGGCGAGCTCGAAGCTTGGCTCCTATCTCTGCCGAGCCCATTAATCCCAGCTCGGCAACCTTTGTCGTCCTTGTATTGCCGAGCTCGTGCCGTTTAACACTGCCGATCCCAAATATGCGCATACTGCTTTGGGTTATCTTGTTTTGAAATCTGGCCTACTTAGCTTTGGGGATCTTTGTAATAGTTTTTCTGCCTCAAAAGTATTAGAAGTTGCCGAGCTTACTTCGCCGGCTTGGGTTTTCTATATTTTGGTTTTCGGCTCGGCGATCTCGAGGACTTGGTAAATTTTTCGGGAAGCATAACAGTCTCTCGCCGATTCCCGAGGCAAGATGATGTCACCAGATGCTTTATTCGTCTTTATATATCCGAGCTTCGTGGGATTTCTTCTCACAATCTCATCTTTCCAAAAATCTTCAAGAAAGGTAACCCTCTTTTCTCTCTTCTCTCTCTTCTTTTTAAGTTAAGCTTTAGGTTTCTCGTTTTTTATTTTGCCGTGCCGCCGAATTTCTACGGCCGACCTCCATGCTTTCCTTTGAAGATTCCGGTTGATCTTCAAACCCCTTTGAGTTTTTCGGCGAGATTGTTCGAAGCTTCCGGCCAATCGTCAAATCTTCTTGAGTTATCCGGCTAGTTCTTCGAAGACTTTCGCTCTGCCTAAATTGGTTGGGGATTGTTGAGATCGATCTTTGAGATTCACCAAGCTTGATTTATTGAATTTTTTTTTTTCTGGGAAATTTCGTTTCCAGTTTTGAAAACTTTTTGCCGAACCCAATTGGTGATTTGGCCGATCCTGATATGCGAGAAGCTACAGCCAGATACGAAAGGGTTTCAACAAGAGATTGCTATTCGATTTTACCGTTCTCGCCGAGCCTAACCTGAATCTTTCGTGGGTGAATTTCGCTGAGCTTGACTGGTGATTTTGCCGAGCTTGATTCAGACTTGTGCGAGTTGATTTTGCCGAGTTAATTTTTGTTATGGCTTCTGAGAGTTCTGACCTTGCCGCCGAACCGGCCACTTCCAACATTGTGTCAAGCTCATGGGCCCATTGCCGAACCGAGGCAGATTCTGCAGGGATTTCTACGAAGTTGAATGACTTAGAAAACTCGGTGATTGGTCCTTCACACTTTGGGAGGAAGATTCTTTACTCCCCTGAATCTGATGCTGACAATGCAGCGGATACGACTAACTTTGGCGTCCCTTCCTTGATTGATGAAGCTTTCGACGAAGAGAAAAATCCATTTGTCATGAAGATTGAACCTGAAGATTGGGAAGTTGGTCTTGTCGAGGCGAGACAAAAACGAGATCTCGTGTTCGGACTTCGTAGGCATCAAGCCCCAAGGAAGAAAACTAAGAAGATAGTTCCCGATCCGCCCGGCTCGACTTTGTCAACTCTCGAATCTTTAGAAGTTTTAAGACGAAAGTTCCACGTATCTGAGGAGGTCGAATTCGTGCTTCCATCTTCGTCCTGCCGTGCTGACGATCCTCCTCCAGGCCATCTTACGCTGTACGAAACTTTTTTCGAGCTGTGTTTCATGTGGTTTCCGATCCCTGGTGTCATTCTTCGCTTCTTATGGAAGTATCGATTGTCATTGGCTCAGATTATGCCTCGGGGGATCCGTCATATTGTAGGGATCTTGATCCGTAGTTACGAATGCGACAAGGAGCTTAGCGTCTATCATTTGATGAACTTCTTAGCTTTTCGCAGGGTTGGTTCCAAAGAAAAATTTCTCTATTACGCATCCAACAGGGTATACCGAAAGATCATTTACGGGTTCCCTAGCAAGGATAGGCAGTGGGCAGATTATTTCTTCTTTGTGCCGATTTCTGATGCGTCGGTGGACGGCGAATGCATCCCAAAAATTAAGACGAGCTGGGAAGGAATAGGTAGCTGATCCCATAGCCTGCTCAGAGCTATTGGCTCGGTTTTTATGTGTCTTTACTTTATAGCTTTTTTTAAATGTTTTGCCTTTTTCATTGCAGTGCCAAACCCCCTTCCGAAGTATCCTGCCGACGTTGCCGAGCTCCAAGCGATTCTTGCAGCTCGTAGGTGCAACTGGGAAAAGGATTTTTCTTTCGAAAGAGTCAAAAGAGCCCGAGCTCGTCTAGCTGGGAATTCTGTTGAAACTTCAACTTCTTCGTTCTCAGAAGACGTTTCATCCACAATGGGGAGACCAACATGGCGCGACAAGCAAGTTGCCTTAGCCAGAGCTACTGCCGAAGCGGGGAGACAGACCGGAGAGCCGGATGGAGTCTTGGATCCGAATTCGATTGTTGGGATCGGTCGGCCAGCCGAGACAGGCCTGGAGGCAAATCTTCCCGAACCCGTCGCTATTCCTGTAAGCTCTAAAGAGATTGTCTTTGCCGTTCGACCCCAGGCTTCATCTGTTTCCAAGCATAAAGAGAAAGAAAAGCCGAGCCGAAAACGCGTTTCTTCAGCCGCGGGAAAAGCTATTGCCGAGGAGAAAGTTCCTAAGAAGTCGAAACGTGCCAATCCCCCTCGCATAGTTTCCGAGCCGACACCGTCTGCTAACATTGCAGATTCTTCGGTCCCATCTGACGGACTTTACACTGATGCTTCGTCATCAGCCCTTCTTTTTTCTAAAGTTGTTTGTCCACGAGCCTCTTTTCCTCCGCCAGACACTTTACTTCAGGACAAGGCTTATTCTGAAATAGCCACGCGGGGAGTTAAGGTTCGCATTTAGTTTGTCACGCTATTTTGCATCTTCTTTGCGCAGTTCTCAGACTCCTCCCCCTTTTTCTGTTCGCAGTTTCTGGCCTACCTCAACAAGATGACTCTCGACTATGAGTCGGACGCAAGGCAGGACAAACTCCGTGTTGAAGATGCCAGGAAAAAAGCCCTAGATCTTCAAGCCGAGCTCGGCAAGGTGACCAGCAGCCATTCCGCCGAGCTGGAACGAACTGCCAAGATTGTTAGTGGCCTTAAATCCCAAAAAGAGCTCTTTGAGAAAAAATGCGCTGAGGCAGAGAAGCGAAATATGGTTTTGGAATCGGCCAAGGTTCGCCGTGATGCGAAGATTTCCGAGCTGATGAGGCAATTAGAGACGGCGAACGAGCTTCAGGAAATCAAGATTCAACAGGCTGTGATGGAGGCTGTTGGGGCCGGTTTTCACCTCATCGAGATCAACTGCTGATAAGACTAAGTATGGAGAAAAGGCTAGCCAAGCAAGCGCAAACTCTTGGCTCGGCGGCAGAAGCAAGCAATGATTGGCTAGGCGACGAGCCAACACTTGGCTTGGAAGTAAGGAGGAATGATGACGAGCCAAACTTGGCTAGGCAGTGGAAGAAGCAGGAGACGAGCTAACACTTGGTTAGGCAGGGAGAGATGGCGACGAGCCAAACTTGGCTAGGCAGGGAAAGATGGCGACGAGCCAAACTTGGCTAGGAAGGGAGAGATGGCGACGAGCCAAACTTGGCTAGGCAGTGGAAGAAGCAGGAGACGAGCCAACACTTGGCTAGGCAGGGAGAGATGGCGACGAGCCAAACTTGGCTAGGCAGTGGAAGAAGCAGGAGACGAGCCAACACTTGGCTCGGTAGCAAGGAGAAAAGAGTAATGAGCCAACACCTTGGCTAAGCAGGGAGAGATGGCGACGAGCCAAACTTGGCTAGGCAGTGGAAGAAGCAGGAGACGAGCCAACACTTGGCTCGGTAGCAAGGAGAAAAGAGTAACGAGCCAACACCTTGGCTAAGCAGGGAGAGATGGCGACGAGCCAAACTTGGCTAGGCAGTGGAAGAAGCAGGAGACGAGCCAACATTTGGCTAAGCAGGGAGAGATGGCGACGAGCCAAACTTGGCTCGGCAGCATGAAGAAACAAATGATGGGCCAACATGTTGGAAAACCAACGAACGGTGACGAGCCAATGTGTTGGCAAACCAACTACCTGGCTCGGGATTGAGAGGAACGACGAGCCCAATATCTTAACATGTCCAAGGCAACGAGCCGTAAGAGATTGGTGGGCCAAGATGACGAGCCTAAGAAAGAAGCCCACATCCGAGCCAGAGAAAGGAAGTTTTCCAAATATCTTTAGGAAGCAGGCCTAGCCGACTTGCCCTTGTATAAATAAGACATGAACCCCTTTGAGGAAGGGATCCAAAATTTGACCTAGAAAAATACTTCTTGCTTTACAAAGAGCTTTCAAAACAGCTTGAATAAAATCTCCATCTTTGGATCTCTGTTCTTGGTTTCTTTACATAGAAGTTTGTCGAATCCCCAAATCTCTTTACAAGTTTTTTTGGTTGTGCGAGTTTCGACTCCCACAGAGGCGAAGCGTTAAATGACTGAAAAGTTTCAAGAAAAGGTTTCCCGAGTCTGCAAAGAGATTGAGCAGATCGATGGCCAACCAAAAGAAAACATGCTCGACCTTGCGCAGATCAAAGCTAATCTTCAATTTATCGATCTTCTTCAGAAGAACGAGGTGCCGTCTCTTGATGCCGAGGTGACGACCTTATCTGAATAGAAGGGTTGTCTGAAAGGCGTCTATGAGGTTTTTTCGAAGCTCGTAGTTGATCTAAAGAAGGACTTGCACGTTTCCCCTGCACCGTCTGATATCTTGTTGGAGCTTAATATCGACGAACCGACTGAGACTGCTGCTGCCGCAGTTGGAATTCGCGATTTCTCTGGTTCGAACAGAGGCACACCGGGTATTTCTGCTTTAGAAACGAAGATGGACTTGGGGGCGGAGTCTCCTGTGAACAACAAGTCTTCTGAGCTTGCCGAACCCAATCCAAAAAGGTCCTCCAAACTTCTTTCGGGGGAGAGAGACGACTTTCCAACTACAATAGGCAGGCCGTGTGCTCAGGAAAAGAGGGTTGATCCTTCTGCTGAAGAGGCTACCGATGCAGCTACTCGTGAGATGATTGAGAAGATCGTGGGGGATGCCATTAAGAGTGGGGAAGACGCCGGAAAGATTAACTCCTAGGCTCTATCCCTTTTCTCCTTTTTTAGTTATTTTTTTTTTTGTCGTGTTTGATCTTAGACTCAAGGTATTGGTGCCTGGACGGCTTTATCCACTTTTTTGCTTATGTCTAGAACTTATCCTAACATTCGTCCTGAAGCGAAGCGACGAATGTTATACTTATTAATCCAAGATTATTATTATTTTTCTTTTGTCATGTTAATTTGTTCCGTCGTATGGTTCAAGAGTTGTTTCGACCATTGATTTGTTCGTTGGGTTTTCAGATGAACATCTCGGTTTACGAGTATGCTACCGTAAGCATATCCGCTCCGATAATGAACACGTAGTACTGTTGCGACCAATGATTTGTTTGTTGGGTTTAGGATGAGCATTTCGATTTACGGATATGCTACCGTAAGCATATCCGCTCCGACAATGGTCATGTAGTACTGCTATGACCAACGATTTGGTTGTTGGGTTTAGGGTTCGCATTTTCGGTTTATGGAGATGCTACCGTAAGCATATCCGCTCCGATAATGGACATTAGATATTTATATAGCGCACGCTTGTAATCCGGTAGGATGTAATAGTTAGATCCATATAGGGTCTAATAATTCGTTACTGTGGCCAGCAGCAACAAGGATGAGATGACATGTCTGTTTAGATAAGACTGTGAGTAATCCGTAGAGGATTCGAATGCGATGCCTATTTCTGTTAAGGCTTTAGTAACCCGCGTAGGGTGTGTCATGACGAAAACAGCTTCGAAAAGCTTGCATTACAAAGGTGGAAGTATACGAGTATACGTACCCACTTCCCCCCCCCTTTTTTGGAGGCGCAGCTGAACCCATCCGAAGATGAGCTGCCTACGAACCCTTGCAGGGATCAAGCCATCCCGTAGTTCATGTGAAGTATCTTAAGGATAGTACTTCTTGAGATGCATTGCATTCCACGATCTTGGTATTGGAACGTCAGACATGTTGGCGAGTTCATACACTCCAGGGCGGACTAGTTTCGTGATCTTGTAAGGTCCGTCCCAGTTTGCTCCGAGTTTGCCGGCGTTTCGCTCTGCAATATTCTAGAAGACTTTCCGTAGGACTAGATCCCCCTCGTAGAACTGTCGATTTCGTACGTGAGAGTTGTAGTATTTTGCCGCTGTGTTCTGGTAATTATGAATTCGGATCAAGGCTTGATCCCGTCTTTCGTTGATCAAGTCCAACTCATCAAGCATCAATAGGTGATTGAGTCCTTCCTGTTATGGGAGTAATCTTCGGCGGAAGCCAGGAAAATGTATTTCCGGTTGAATGACGCATTCTGTCCCATAGACGAGAGCGTTTCGTTGGTTGCACATCGCGGTGTTGTTCGATGAGACCACAATACTCCTTCCAATTCGTCAGCCCACCGGCCTTTCTTTTCGTCGAGGCATTTTTTTAGACCGTCGAGAATCGTCTTGTTTATTGCTTCAGCCTGGCCATTCCCTGTGGATACCGAGGGGTGGATTTGCTCAGTCGGATCTTCCACTTCTCGCAGAAAGCTTCGAACCTTGTGGAGATGAACTGCGAACCGTTATCAGTGATGATTTCGTAAGGGACTCCGTGTCGGCATATGATATTTTTCCATACCAAACTTTCGACTTGTGCATCCTTGAAGCTGGTGTAAGATTCTGCCTCCACCCACTTCGAAAAATAGTCCGTCAAGACCAGGAGGAATCGTTTCTGCTTTGAAGGATGCAATGGTCCAACAATGTCCATGGACCATCGCATGGATGGATAGGGTGACGATATCGAGGATAGCATCTCGGTTGGCTGATGAATCATTGGTGCGTGACGCTGGCACTTTTCGCATCGAGTAGAAAACTTCTCGCAATCCTGTATCATAGTTGGCCAGTAATAACGGTGTCGTTTGATTTTTATCGCCAAGGAGCATCCTCCCGAGTGGTTACCAAACGAGCCGCTATGGACTTCTGCCAAGAGCAATCATGGAGGAAGTCCATAGCGGCTCGTTTGGTAACCACTCGGGAGGACGAGCCTTGGCGATAAAAATCAAATGACATGGTTATTACTGGCGAACTATGATACAGGATTGCGAGAAGTTTTCCGCTCGATGCGAAAAGTGCCAGCGTATGCACCAATGATTCATCAGCCAACCGAGATGCTCTCCTCGATATCGTCACTCTATCCATTCATGCGATGGTCCATGGACATTGTTGGACTATTGCATCCTTCGAAGCAGAAACGATTCTTCCTGGTCTAGACAGGCTATTTTTCAAAGTGGGTGGAGGCAGAATCTTATGCCAACATCAAGGATGCACAAGTCGAAAGGTTCGTATGGAAAAATATCATATGCCGACACGGATTCCCTTACGAAATCGTCACCGATAATGGTTCGCAGTTCATCTCCACAAGGTTCGAAGCTTTCTACGAGAAGTGGAAGATCCGACTGAGCAAATCCACCCCACGGTATTCGAAAGGGAATGGCCAGGCTGAAGCAATAAACAAGATGATTCTCGAGGGTCTCAAAAAATGCCTCGACGAATAGAAAGGCCGGTGGGCTGACGAATTGGAAGGAGTATTGTGGTCTCATCGAACAACACCGCGATGTGCAACCAATGAAACTCCATTCGCTCTCGTCTATGGGACAGAATGCGTCATTCCACTAGAAATATATTTTCCTGGAGCCCGCCGAAGATTACTCCCAGAACAGGAAGGACTCAATCACCTGTTGATGCTTGATGAGTTGGACTTGATCAACAAAAGACGGGATCAAGCCTTGATCCGAATTCAAAATTACCAGAACGCAGCGGCAAAATACTACAAATCTCACGTACGAAATCGACAGTTCTACGAAGGGGACCTAGTCCTATGGAAAGTCTTCCAGAATACTGCAGAGCGAAATGCCGGCAAACTCGGAGCAAACTGGGAAGGACCTTACAAGATTACGAAAGTAGTCCGACCTGGAGTGTACGAACTCGCCAACATGTCTGACGTTCCAATACCAAGATAGTGGAATGCAATGCATCTCAAGAAGTACTATCCTTAAGATACTTCACATGAACTACGGGGCGGCTTGATCCCTGCAAAAGGTACGTAGGCAGCTCATCTTCGGATGGGTTCAGCTGCTCCCACCTTTGAAAAAGACTCCGCGTCTATTTAATGCAAGCTTTTCGAAGCAGTTTTTGTCATATCACACCCTACGCGGGTTACTAAAGCCTTAACAGAACAAGCATCGCATTCGAATCCTCTGCGGATTGCTCAAAGTCTTAACTAAATAGACACGTCATCTCATCTTCGTTGCTGCTGGCCACAGTAACATACTATTACATCCTTTACGGATCTAACTACTACATCCTTTACGGATCTAACTAATACATCCTATCGGATTAAAAGCGCGCGTTATATAAATATCTAATGTCAATTGTCGGAGTGGATATGCTTACGGTAGCATCTCCGTAAACCGAAAATGCGAACCCTAAACCCAACAACCAAATCGTTGGTCATAGCAGTACTACATGCCCATTGTCAGAGCGGATATGCTTACGGTAGCATATCCGTAAATTGAAATGCTCATCCTAAACCCAACAAATGAATCGTTGGTCGCAACAGTACTACGTGTTCATTATCGGAGCGGATAGGCTTATGGTAGCATACTCGTAAACCGAAATGTTCATCTGAAAACCCAACAAACAAATCAGTGGTCGAAACAACTCTTGAACTATACGACGAAACAAATTAACGTAACAAAAGAAAAATAATAATAATGATAATCTGGGATTAATAAGTATAACATTCGTCGCTTCGCATCAGGACGAATGTTAGGATAAGTTCTAGACATAAGCAAAAAAGTGGATAAAGCCGTCCAGACACCAATACCTTGATTCTAAGATCAAACACGACAAAAAACTTAAAAAGGAGAAAAGGGATAGAGCCTAGGAGTTAATCTTTCCGGCGTCTTCCCCACTCTCAATGGCATCCTCCGCAATCTTCTCAATCATCTCACGAGTAGCTGCATCGGTAACCTCTTCAGCAGAAGGATCAACCCCCCCCCTCTTCCTGGGCACACGGCTCGCCTATTGCCATTGGAAATTCGTCTCTCTCTCCCGAAAAAAGCTCCTAGGACCTTTTTGGATTGGGTTCGGCAAATTCAGAAGACTTTTTGTTCACGGGAGACTCCTCCCCCAAGTCCGTCTTCGTTTCTAAAGCAGAAATACCTGGTGTGCCTCTGTTCGAACCAGAGAAATCGCGAATTCCAACCGCGGCAGCAGCAGTCTCGATCGGTTCGTCGACATTGAGCTCTAACAAGATATCAGACGATGTAGGGGAAACAAGCAAGTCCTTCTTTAGATCAACCACAAGCTTCAAAAAAACCTCATAGGCGCCTTTCAAACAACCCTTTTGTTCAGATAAGGTCGTCACCTCGGCATCAAGAGACGGCTCCTCGTTCTACTGAAGAAGATCGATAAATTGAAGATTAGCTTTGATTTGCGCAAGGTCGAGCATATCTTCTTTCGGTTGGCCATCGATCTGCTCAATCTCTTTGCGGACTCGGGAAACCTTTTCTTGAAACTTTTCAGTCATTTCACGCTTCGCCTCCTTCACAGCCTGTTGAATCTTGATTCCCTGAAGCTCGTTCGCCGTCTCTAATTGCCTCGTCAGCTCGGCAATCTTCGCATCACGACGAACCTTGGCCGATTCCAAAACCATATTACGCTTCTCTGCCTCAACACACTTTGTCTCAAAAAGCTCTTTTTGGGATTTAAGGCCACCAACGATCTTGGCAGTTCGTTCCAGCTCGGCGGAATGGCTGCTGGTCACCTTGCTAAGCTCGGCTTGAAGATCTAGGGCTTTTTTCCTGGCATCTTCAACACGGAGTTTGTCCTGCCTCGCGTCCGACTCATAGTCGAGAGTCATCTTGTGGATGTAGGCCAGAAACTGCAAAAAGAAAAAGGGGGAGGAGCCTGAGAATTCCGCAAAGAAGATGCAAAATAGCGTGACCAACTAAATCAAATGCAAACCTTAACTCCCCGCGTGGCCATTTCAGAATAAGCCTTATCCTGAAGTAAAGTGTCTGGCAGAGGAAAAGAGGCTCGTGGACAAAAAAACTTTAGAAAAAAGAAGGGCTGATGATGAAGCATCATTGTAGAGTCCGTCGGATGGGACTGAAGAATCTGCAACGTTAGCAGAGGGTGTCGGCTCGGAAACTATGCAAGAGGGATTGGCACGTTTTCATTTCTTAGGAACTTTCTCGTCGGCAATAGCTTTTCCCGCGACTGAAGAAACACTTTTTCGGCTCGGCTTTTCTTTTTCTTTATGCTGGGACACAGATGAAGCTTGGGGTCGAAAGGCGCAGACAATCTCTTTTGAGCTTACAGGAATAGCGCCGGGTTCGGGAGGATTTGCCTCCAAGCTTGTCTCGGCCGGCTGACCGATCCCAACAATCGAATTCGGATCCAAGACTCCATCCATCTCTCCGGTCCGTATCCCCGCTTCGGTAGTAGCTCTGGCTAGGGCAGCTTGCTTGTCATGCCATGTTGGTCTCCCCATTGTGGATGAAGCGTCTTCTAAGGAAGAAAAAGTTGGAGTTTCAACAGAATTCCCAGCAAGACGAGCTCGAGCTTTTTCGACTCTTTTGAACAAAAAATCCTTTTCCCAATTGCACCTCCGAGCTGCGAGAATCACTTGGAGCTCGGCAACGTCAGCAAGATACTTCGGAAGGGGATTCGGCACTACAAAAAAAAGGGGGCAAAACATTTTTAATAAAGAAGGATAAATTAAAGACACATAAAAACCGAGCCAATAGCTCTGAGCAAGCTATGGGATCGGCTACCCATTTTTTCCTAGCTCGAATTAATTTTCGGGATGCATTCGCCATCCACCGACGCATCGGAAATCGGCACAAAGAAGAAATAATCTGCTCATTGCCTATCCTTGCTAGGGAATCCGTAAATGATCTTCCGGTATACCCTGTTGGATGCGTAATAGAGAAATTATCTTTGGAACCAGCTCTGCGAAAAGCTAGGAGGTTCATCAAATGATAGACGCTAAGCTTTTTGTCGCATTCGTAACTACGGATCAAGATCCCTATAATATGACGGATCCCCCGAGGCATAATCTGAGCCAATGACAGTCGATACTTCCATAAGAAGCGAAGAATGACGCCAGGGATCGGAAACCATATGAAGCACAACTCCAAAAAAGCTTCGTACAGTGTAAAATGGCCTGGAGGAGGATCATCAGCACGACAGGACGAAGATGGAAGCATGAATTCAACCTCCTCAGATACGTGGAACTTTCGTCTTAAAACTTCTAAAGATTCGAGAGTTGATAATGTCGAGCCGGGCGGATCGGGAACTATCTTTTTAGTTTTCTTCCTTGGGGCTTGATGCCTCCGAAGTCCGAACACAAGCTCCCTTTTTTGTCTCGCCTCGGCAAGACCAACTTCCCAATCTTCAGGTTCAATCTTCATGACAAATGGATTTTCCTCTTCGTCGAAAGCTTCATCAATCAAGGAAGGGACGTCGAAGTTAGTTGTATCCGCTTTATTGTCAGCATCAGATTCAGGGGAGTAAAAATCTTCCTCCCAAAATGTTAAGGACCACACACCGAGTTTTCCGAGTCATTCAACTTCGTAGAAATCCCCGCAGAATCCGCCTCGATTCGGCAACGGGCCCATGAGCTTGATACAATGTTGGAAGTAGCCGGTTCGGTGGCAAGATCAGAGCTCTCAGAAGCCATAACAAAAATCCTCCGCAATCGAGCTCGGCAAAATCAACTCGCACAAGTTTGAATCAAGCTCGGCGAAATCAATTCGACAAAATCACCAATTGAGCTCGGCAAAAAGTTTTTCAAAACTGGAAAAGAAATTCCCCAGAACAAAAAAAAACAATCAATCAAGCTCGGCGAATCTCAAAGATCAATCTCAACGATCTCCAACCAATTTCAGCAGAACGAAAGTCTTCGAAGAACTAGCCGGATAACTCAAAAAGATTTGAAGATTGGCAGGAATCTTCGAACAATCTCGTCGGAAAACTCAAAGGGGTTTGAAGATCAACTGGAATCTTCAAAGGAACGCGTGGAGGTCGGTCGTAGAAGCTCGGAGGCAAGGCGAAATAAAAAATGAGAAACCTAAAACTTAACTTAAAAAGAAGAGAGAGAAGAGAGAAAAGAGGTTTACCTTCTTTGAAGATTTTTTTTGGAAAAATGAGATTGTGAGAAGAAATCCCACGAAGCTCGGATATATAAAGACAAATAAAGCATCTGGTGAAATCATCTTGCCTCGGGAATCGGCGAGAGACTGTTACGCTTCATGAAAATTTTACCGAGTCCACGAGTTTACCGAGCCGAAAATCAAAATAGAAAACCCAAGCCGGCGAAGTGAGCTCGACAACTTCTAATACCTTTGAGGCAGAGAAACTATTACCAAAGTATCCGGAGCTGAGTAGGCCAGATTTCAAAACAAGATAACCCCAGCAGTATGCGCATATTTGGGATCGACAATATTAAACGGCACGGGTTCGGCAACACAGGGACGACAAAGGTTGCCGAGCCGGGATTAATGGGCTCGGCAAAAATAGGAGCCAAACTTCGAGCTCGCAAACTCTAGCAAAACGGGGTCAGCGACATATCATTTATGTACGACCGGGACATTAATCTCATCATTGATGGCTCTCACCTCGGCATTATTATAACTAACATTACGGAGATGGGGGGCTAACGTAACTGTTGGGGTCAGATTTCACCCAAATGAGATCAATGTATGAAAAATGACCAAGTGCCTAAATTGGGCGAGCCGCTGAGCTCAGCTTCTACTACTCTAAAACTCGACACTATCATCACTAATACTGTCGAGTTGGGGGGCTAACTGTTGGGGTCGGGTTTCACCCCACTGAGATCATCAAGTGAAAATAGTTAAGTAAGAATTATTCCTAGTTGAACCAAATACAACGGGCTCGGTAGAACCCGAGCCGGAGACTTGCATCAGCTCGGAATTAGACCTAATTTGTTGACGAACAAGATACTTGAGTTAGCTTTCAAATGGAGTTGGAATCATATCATTTGGAGTTGTGGTTAGCAAGATACACCTAATTTAATGAAGATATGCCGAGCTGCAGGAATGATGCCTTAATGCCATTAGATTGAGCTGAAATTTTGACACAAGATATATAATTGAGTTAGCTTTCAAATGGAGTTGTAATCATATCATTTAGAGTTGTGGTTACCAAGATACACCTGATTTAATGAAGACATGCCGAGCTGCAGGAATGAACTCGTTCTTGCCGAACTGGAGAGATGAGCTCGGAAAGATGCCTTAAAACCATTGGATTGAGCTGAAATTTGGATACAGGATAGATAATTGAGTAAGGTTTCATCCAAAAGAAATTCGAAGTCATTTGGATCAATGGTCAGAAAGTTACATCAATTATCATAACGACAGATCAATCTGGCCGAGCTCACTAGCTACGAAGCGACGAGTTTGGCGAGCCCAACAACACGAGCGAGCTCGGCAAATAGGCGAGCACGACAACATAGCGGCAAGCTTAGCAAAGATGGCGAGCTCGGAAAGCCTAGCAAAAATGACAAGCTCGGCAAGCCTAGCAAAAACGGAGAGCTTGGCAAGCTTAGCAAAGACGGCGAGCCGGGGAGCTCGTCAACGTAACTAACCGGTGAGCCTGGCGATGAAGCAAACATCCGAGCAATCTTGGGCTTAGCCCCAGCCTACAACAACGAATGGGCCGAGCCCAAAAGTTATGAAAAAGGCCGAGCTCGCCACAAATAAACCTTGGTGGACCGAGCTCAAGAGAAGTCTTGTTGGAAGCTGAGCCCAGATGTAAAGCCCAAGATGTCGCAACCGACCTGCAAAAAGGAAAATCCAGAAGAATTAGGAAGTTTACCTTATCGCTTAGGAGTTGGGCTAGCCGGCTTAAACTAGTATATCTATCTATCTACATCCCTGGAAAAGGGGATCCGCAATTTACTTGGCAAAAAACCCTAGACTTTTTGCTCTAAAACACTTGCACGAAAAGCTTTACGAAATAGCCTAATAAAACCCATCTTTGGATCTTCGCTTTCGTGATTCATCCCTCTTAGCAAACCTCCGACAAATTCTAATTGTGTTGATTTCGAGTCCCATAATTTGGCGCCAGAAAGAGGGGGATTGAAACTTTTTTACTCCAAGGAACCACCGCACGAACGATTCGAAGAATATGACTAGCGACGGACGAACCGACGACCCACAGGACACGGGGATCGATGGTTCTGGAGAAACAGATACACCATTGCCTGCAGTCGTGGAGACGAGCCCAGAGGCCCTAACACAGATCAAGATGATGCTAGAAACGCTGCTCAAGAAGACGGAGGAGCAGGACAAGCTAAACACAACGATGACCGATAAGCTCGAAGTCCTTGCGACGACGAGCCGAGCCCGTGGTAGAGGCTCAAGGGTTGACCTAATGAGGCGCACTCTTCGACGTCTCAATCCAACGGCCCTCGATTTCTCAACACCTCACCATGCGCCAAGAACTCAAGGCGGATTACTCCCTACAAACCAACCAACCACAACCGCCGAACTGAACGCGACACCGCAGGAGGCAAACACGCCGACTATGGATGGAACAAATCCGGTGATCGACCTGGAGGACAACCCAGAAGGGGAACACGACTTGGAACACCACCGCGGAGCCGAACTCGCGGGTGCAACCCGAGCTCGAATCGAACAAAGCGATACCAACCTCAGCCGTGATTAGGACTTCACCGAGGAGGAGGAAAACATCCTCTGGGCCCAACGAGCCCAGATCGAGGAAGAGCGCAGCGATAATCCGAGCACAAAATGAGGAGATGGCCGAAATCCGGGCAGGCATGGAGCGAGCTGCTGCCGAGATGAAATTTGTTCGATCTCAGATGCATATAGCTACCAGCAAGGCTCCCGAACTCGACCGAGTACTTGAAGAAGCACAGAACACCCCATTCACGACTCGAATTACCAAGGCAAGGGTATCCGATTCGGGGAAGTTGAAGATACCAGTTTACGAAGCAAAAACTGATCCAAATGAGCACTTAACCGCCTTCGCGATAGCGATGGGGCGAGCAAACTTCAGAGAAGGGGAAGAAGACGCTGGTCAATGTCTCTTGTTCATCGAGCATCTTAAAGGCCCAGCTCTCCAATGGTTCTCCAGGCTGAGAAGAAACTCGATCGACAATTTCAATCAGCTGTCATCAGCATTCCTCAAACATTACACTATATTCATGCAGCGCCAAACATCCGATGCGGATCTCTGGACCATGGGACAAGGACAAAACGAGACTCTACGAACTTTCATCGAACGATTCAAATCGGTACTATCAAAAGTAGAAGGGATACGTGACGAAGCCGCGCTGCAAGCATTGAAGAAAACTCTGTGGTTCGACTCAGATTTTCGGAAGGAGATTGCACTAAACGCACCAACCACGTTCTAGGATGCATTGCATCGAGCAACGGACTTTGCCTCCAACGAAGAGGAAGTGAAGATCCTAGCCCAGAAGCACGGAAAGGCGAAGTCCATAAACTATCCTCCCCCTGCTCTGAACACACCGAACAACAAAAAGGGCAACCAAGGCTCTGGATACATCCAACACGAAGGAGGATTCAAGGGAGCCCATAACTACCAAGTGGACTCGTCGGGCCATGGGCAAGGACGAGGTCAAGGCCGAGGACGAGGTACATGGAGTAGCACATGACCAGGGGCCAAAGAACTTACGACGAAAGGGCTTATTGCGAACATCACCATTTCTTTGGACACTCAACTGAAAATTGCCGCATCATAGGCTTGAAACTCGCTGCAAGACTGGCGGCTGGCAAACTCAAAGGGAACATTAGCCTCAAGGACTTCGACATGGATACTAACGCAAACCGCCCCGAACAGGCGACTGAAGATCTTCCTAAACGAGGAAGGCAGAATGACGAAGCCCCACAGTCTGGGCCAAGAAGACGGATCAACATGATAATGGGTGGATCTCACTATTGCTCAGATACTGTCTCCTCGATTAAAGCCTTTCAACGGCGAGCCGATGTCAGCATCAACAGGTCCGCACCCTCCAAGTTTCCGGATGACGTAATCTCATTCGAAGAAAGGAAAACAGCTGGAATCGACAAACCACATGACGACCCTCTCGTGATCGAGTTGATTTCCAAGGATGAATCGGTGAAACGCCATCTAGTTCGAAGATGCAGTTTCGGTAATACTATCTATTTGGCTCGGTAACCCAAAGAACGTTGATCTCGATCTCGACTCTTCACCTTGTCACTATTATCAATAATACTGCCAAGCTGGGGGGCTAACTGTTGGGGTTAGTTTTCACCCCATTGAGATCAACTGCTGAAAATACCGAGTATGGAAAAAAAGCCTAGCCAAATGAATGGAGAGCCTAGCCAAACAAGCACATGTTTCTAGTCAGATGATGAGTCGTAGCCCATGATCCTGCATTAAAGAGTAGCGACGACGAACTGACGTGCACAGTGAGAAGATGGCTCGGCGGCATGCCAAAGTAAGGTGGCTCGACAACACGACACGCCAGTGTTGGTTCGGCGATATGATAACACGCTGGCAAACCAACAAACATTGATGGGCCGACATGTTGGCAAACCAACAAACGGTGACGAGCCAACATGTTGGCGAACCAACAAACGGTGACGAACCAACATGCTGGCGAACCAACAAACGGTGAAGAGTCAACATGTTGGCGAACCAACAAATGGTGACGAGCCAACATGTTGGCAAACCACAATTTAGTGACGAGCTAAACACTTGGTCACGAACCAACACTCCTCTGGCTCGGCGTTGAGGAGAGGCGACGAGTCAACACTTCTCTGGCTCGGCGTTGAGGAGAGGCGACGAGCCAACACTCCTCTTGTAACACCCTCGAACCAATCTATAAATAAGACAGCCCGAGAATATTACAACCTAATGAATACAAAGGAAGAACCTACTAAATCCTTAGAAAAAATCTAAAGACTCGGTCAATCCCTCCTAAGTACCATTCCTCTAAACCCCAGCCTAAGGCTTGCCAACCCGTACCGGAAAAAAGAGTTATGTTAACCCGGACCAAGCTAATATCATTAAGTTCCCGCAAAAGAAAGTTTTCATAAGGCCTTTATTTATTGTACATCATTAGAGTTCCGAAAACACTAATTTCAAACCATGTTTATTATACAATGGATCCATATGAGAAAACCGAATGCACTGAAAAAGATATCTTACAAGCACACCGAAATCTACTTCTGGCTTCCTAACGTCTGAATTCTCTCTACAAGACCCCGTCTATGGCTTCCTGCAACACAAATGGAGTCATGAGTAATCTAGCATTACCAAGTGAGGCCAGGCCAACTAAAACACATGTTTGTCCAATCCCAACCCAAACCCCAAATTAACAACCATCACACAATCAATTAATCAAACAATCAAACAATCAATCAATCAATCAATCTATCAAACAATCATTCAAACAATCAATCAACAATCAAGACAAGGCAAACACAAAACAAGTAATCACTCAATTGATTACTACTACAAAGTCTATATGCAATGCAATTCATTTTTCACATTCAATAAGGCCTTGCGGTCCGTCGCCATTCTCGGTACCCCTTACATGGAATGGCCAGCCACAAAGGCCCGCACACTAAACCCTGGTTCCTCTTAAACCCTCGATGCATCATCATGCATATTCAATGGTTCTCTGGGCGCTATCCAGAGTCACGTCCATGGTTCACGCATGTTATCCTATAGCCTTACGGCTGTTAACCGCGACTCTCCCCCGAGAACATCTACCGCCTCACATTCATTAAGTTATTAACGTGCATGCATCTAATGATTACATGCAAATAACTTCTAACACCACAACATAACCAAGTATTAATCACATCTCTGACTATGCTCTACAAGCCCTAGTCGTGATCCTATACGAGGTGTAACACACATTCAAACATAACAAGTATTAATCACATCCAAGGCTAGGTTAAACCACTCCATAGCCGTGATCCTATACAAGTTATTCACACATTCACAACAACAATTCAACCATGCGTATTCATACCACACAATACTACGCAATTCATCAAACAATCAACATGCATTCACTATCAAGCTTAACTTAGTAAATTCACAACATTTACCAAGAACCTCACACAAGCTTAATATAACCATAATCATTACTCATACATAAAAAGTCAAACCGATTTACCCTAGTTCCATTCAAGGTATCTAGGTGCTCAAACACAATGATTCACGTGTGATCTACTCATCACCACACGTTACCCTAAACTCACAATCAAGACATGCACTAGTCCTTAGGTAAATCCCCCCCTATTTACCTGAACGAATCCCTGCATGCATTATCTATTCATCACTTAACCCTCTATCCGGAAATATGCATCAATCAATCCGTTCATTCACCAACGTGAAGAACGCATGCAACACTCATAGAAACCAGTTTACCCTAGTCTATTAAAATTATCTAGGTGATCCACATAAATATTCACGTGTGATCTACTCATCACCACACGTCACCCGGACTCACCAACTTGGTTTACAACGGAGCTTCCCCACGATCCAGCAACTGAACTAAAAACACACCCTTCCTTAGATAAAAAAAATTATTAGGTAGAATTTACTAAGGATTTGGCTACTAAAAATCCTTACCAACCGCAGCTAAACCTTAGGGTGGAAATTTCCTTCTGATTCGGGCAGAGCATCCCCTTAGCTTTTCCTTGGAATCCCTTATTCTAAACACTTGGATCACTCACGCTAGCCCCTACTCACTCACAAAACCTTTCCCCGATATTTACCCGACATCACCCATAGTAAGTGTTCGGGTGAAACTTGGGGATACGGACTGGCCAGTGTTTTGGTACGGTTTAAGTTAGGTTTGGGTTGGATTTCTCGACTAAATAAGGGTAGAGCTTCGCCGGTAAGGTTCTGGTGCATGAAACTGATCCCATGGGTCGATATATATAGAAACTTCGACCATCCATGCACGCTGCCGAGTGTCCCAGACGGGTGTCGCGTTGTCTGCCAGCTGCCGAGCCACGTCCATGCACGGCGACACTTAGTCCGCATAGGTGTTGAACCGATGGTTCATTTATGACCTGTGTCAAACATGTGCCCCATGCACCCGACATCCCAGCGTGAAATCCGAAAGCTGCTCCCCAACCACTGTACACTCAACATATGTCTTTGGCATGGAATTTCTCGACTCTGGGTGGTGTTTTCGTGACCCGCGGTCATGACTGCTCGACCCAGTTTGATATTTGATCGATCCGCGTATCACTTCCTTCGACCCAACTCACTGTTTCCCGACCAAGGTATTATTCCTTGACCCCATCCATTATTACTTGGTCCCATTACCTGATTTAATCAAGATAATTCACCCGCAGGGTCCATGGTAGACATATAATTACTTTCCATGGCTTGATGTGTCCTATTATCACATGACTCCACTGTTCACGGACCTACCCCAAGTTCTAATGGATTAGTACTCGCAACTACTACTAATGTGGGTCCAACTCCTTGACCCAGAATATCCTTTGTGGGACATAGCCTAATTTGCTTATCTTAAGAATATCCGTCCTACTCGGATATCTCCTTTGCTCTACGCCCTTAATCTTACCCCTCATATCTTTTAATCGTACCGCTCTACCCTGGGCGATACTTGATCTTGATCCAACTTGCGATTTACTCGATCATTTTAACTTATTCTTCGAGGAGAATTTCCTTCTAAATGTCCTTTTCGCTTAGATCATCACTTTGGCTTGAGCGACCCATCCTGCTCTTAAAGTCTCTTAGAGTAAAAACTAGTTTTACTCGATCTAATTTATTTTCGATGCGAGCAAACATCTTCTCTGGAGCTATCCCAACTACTCCAACTTAGCTTTTCTTAATTTACTATCCTTGGTTTTTGACCTAATTTTTATTCTTGGTAAGGGTCACTACACCTGTGGTTCGGCGTTAAGGCGAAAATGTGACGAGCCAACAGCAACAAACTCCTCTGTTTCGGCATTAGAGAGAAGCATCTATGAGCCGAAACATCATGGTGGCGCGACAAGCAGAATAGGACAAATGAAAAGGAGACGACGAGCCAGATCTCTGGCGACCCAGCGAAGCAGCAAGCCCAACATATTGTTGGGCCGAGGTAACGAATCGCAATAGGTTGGTGGGCCAAGTTAGCAAGTCAAAGTAAGGAGCCCACATTCGAACAAACCAGAGAAGATAGGAAATCTCAAAGAATAAGGAAGGTTTCCTTTATCCTTTATGAATAGGCCTAGCCGACTTATTTTTGCATAAATACACATACCCCTTGGAGAAAGGGATCCCAAATTGACTTAGCTAAACACTTGTTATTCTCTGCAACAGCTTTCAAAACAGCTTAGATAATAAAAAACCATCTTTAGATCTCGGTTCTTGCATTTTTTTTATAGAAGTTTGTCGAATCCCTAAAATTTCCTTACCAAATTTAGTTGTGCGAGTTTCGACTCCCACAATGTACTTGTATATTCTCATCCTTAGCATGCATTTTACTTAGCATTAATGGACATTAGACTTGTGTTTTGCATCTTTTTCTTCATTTTAGGTTCCATTTAGTTTAGATTGAGTCTTAGAGTCTTAAACTTTATTTCTTGCATTTACATTGCATATTTGGTCTTTTATGGGTCTAATGGAAGTCTAGGAGTAAGAGGGAACCAATGAAGAAGAAGAGCCACCAATTATAAGAAGGAAGAACTAAGGAGCCATCTGATGATGGTGGCATCGACCGAGCAGTCTATATCAGGTCGATGTCACCGGTCGATATCACATGTTGCAGTGGCTTCGGATGTATGTTGCATCGATCGCGCAGCCTGGAACCGATCAATACCACCGGTCGATCGGACGAGCAACATGAGACATCAATCCACTGATGCAGGCCACATCGACTGACCCTCCTCCATCTAGTCGTTACCGTCGGTCGATCTCAGACGCGTTTCAGCATATATCCGGGTTGGACCCAGTTGTATCCGGATTGGACACGGTTAGTCCCGGGTCGACCCGGGTACATCTATCATTTTCCTATATAATATTTTAGACACATTAAAATCCTAAGCTTGGCTAGAGAGTCTTTTGTCTAGGATTTGTTCTTGTTCTTATTATTTTTTATTTACTTGTCTCTCTTGTTTAAAGTTTGAATCTTTTTATGGTTTATTGAAATTTCTTAATCATTTCACATCTCTAATCATGTTTATTGCATCACTAGTCTTAGCTTTGATGTTTAGCATTTACATGTGTGAGTAGTGATCTTATTGATTATGGGTTAGGTAGATTAGAGTGATTAGAAGTTGGGTTGTGTTGTATTAGT
Organism: Pseudoturritis turrita; assembly: GCA_900406555.1. Taxonomy (NCBI): domain Eukaryota; kingdom Viridiplantae; phylum Streptophyta; class Magnoliopsida; order Brassicales; family Brassicaceae; genus Pseudoturritis; species Pseudoturritis turrita. Next base: position 622,693 of record OVBL01000950.1, on the reverse strand, counting down.
CTTAGACTATAGATAATCCTTCATATGGGATGGAATCAAAGCCATATTTGACTTGATCACTCAAATTTTTGAACATGGTATTTTTACGCCCGGAAGGTGTTTGTAGAAATGTCTAGGAGAATTTCATATGAGCAAATCTTAGCCAATTGACACTTGATGTTTAAGTTGATTTGTGGGTATATGTACTTATAAATATTGCTTTTAGATTCGTTAATTTCAAAACAAAAGTTGATGCTAATTAAGAGATTTATAAAGAGATTAGTGCCATAGAAGTGGATTAGTCTTAAATTAGTGATCCTTGTCCTAGGAATGGACTTGATTAGAGCCTATCACCATTTCCCAATAGATAATTCACCCAATTCGATTAACTTAACCCATGATCCATATCTCTTTAGGTTGATTTCATTCATCATTTAGACTTGTTTAGCATTTGCATTTGCTTATTGATTTGAGTTAAATTTGTCTCGCTTTATTTATTGTTTTCTCTATCTTAGTTTGTTAATTTGATTTTTACTATTTGATATTTGCATTTCACTTAGTAATTATCACTTAGAAATTAAAGAAACCCCCCCCCCCCAAAACATTTATAGACTTAGCATCTAGAGTGCTTTGCATTCTTATTGACCTAATCAATTTCCTCGTGGATTCGATCCCTAAATATTACACCGATTGTCATGCACTTGTATTTATTTAGGGTTTAAACTTATTAGTAGTCTTAATCTCTAACATTTACATGAGTCGAATGTAAAGAAGGCTCAAAAAGCGGCAAAGCGGGAGTTAGCCGAAAAGTTCCAGGAGAGGATCACCCAAGCGAAGAAAAAGATTGAAGTGTTAAAGGACACAGTTGACCTTACGTCGATCGATGGCAACCTTCAGCTTATTGGACGCGTTAAGAGTGATGATCCGCCCTCACTTGACTCCAATGTGGAAAGGTTGAATGAATGGAGAGCCAAGCAGGAAGGAGCCGATGATGAATTTGAGAGGATAGCCATTGGATTGAGAGACGAGCTAAAGTTGTCTCCTATCTAATCTGACTCCGTGGATTCCCTTTTTGGCAATGAGCCAGTGGAAAGTGTTGCGGCGAGTGTTGGTGTCCAGGACTTCTCGTGCTTGAATGTGGGTACTCATGCCGTTGATGATCTGGCTGCAGAAAAGGCTGTCGAGCTCACCTCGAAGAAAACCGTCGAGCCAACTACGAAGAAAGCTGTCGAGATTACCTCAAAGAACGCCACCGAGCCAAATGCAGAGAAGGCCGATGAGGCAACTGTAGAGAAGGCTACTGAGGTTGTTGAGGTTGTAATATTTTCGGCTTCGGATTTTTACTTCGGTTTATGTGTATGCTTTCCACTAACATGCCCACTGCGATATTAGACATTAGTATTTAATAGCACGCTTAGATCCACAAAGGATGTATTGGTTAAGATCCGTAAAAGATGTAATAGTTCGTTGTTGTGACCAGCAACAACGAGGATGATGATCATGGCAAAGTGTTTGTTTTGATAAGACTTAAAGTTTGTGAAAGATCGCGTTACAAATATGGGAGTATACGAGTATACGTATCCACCTACACCCCCCCCCCTTTTTAAGGAGGGGGCACCTAAACTCATCCTAAGATGGGTTGCCTATGTACCCCTTTCGAGGATCAAGCCATCCCATAGTTCATGTGAAGTATCTTAGTGAGAATACTTCTTTAGGTGCATTGCGATCCAAGATCTTGGTACTGGAACATTGGTCATATTAGCAAGATCATAAACTCCGGGACGGACTACCTTGGTGATTTTGTTTTCCCAGTTGGCTCCTAGTTTACCGGTATTTCTTTTTTGCTTTGTTCTGGAAGACTTTCTGGAGGACCAAATCTCCTTCCTTGAATTTTTTGGCTTCGAACGTTGGAGTTGTAATACTTGACTCTGAGGTTGAAAGGCTGAATGAATGGAGAGCCGAACTAGAGGGAGCCGATGATGAATTTGAGAGAATAGACATTGGATTGAAAGACAAGCTAAAGTTGTCTCCTATCTCATCTGACTATGTGGATTCCCTTTTTGGCAACGGGCCAGTGGAAAGTGTTGCGGCGAATGTTGGTGTCCAGAACTTCTCGGGCTCAAATGCGGGTACTCATGTCGTTGACGATCTGGCTGCAGAAAAGGATGTCGAGCTCGCCTCAAAGAAAACTACCGAGCCGACTACAAAGAAAGCTGCCGAGCTTGCCTTGAAAAATGCCACCAAGCCAAATGTAGAGAAGGCCATCAAGCTCACCTCGAAGAAAGCTACCGGGCCGAATATGGAGAAGGTCAATGAGGCAACTGCGGAGAAGGCTACTAAGGTTGTTGAGGTGAATCTCCCTTATTTACTGTTGGTTTTGTCTTTGTTTTTTTTGGCGTTGTCGCCTTTACAACTTGTTTTGTTTTAGAATTTTCCTTGATTTTACTTCGGTTTTTGAACATGGTGCATGGATGGTGTTATCCACTTTGATCGTTTTATAAATGGCTTTTTAGTTTTTGCTTACTTATTTGTCGTACTTACTTCGACAGAATATGATAAGATGATATACATCTGGTAGTTATGTTTTGGGATGCTAGAGACCAGCATGTTAAGAAATGTGCGATTGCTGGGTTTAGATAAAAAATATTTAGTTATATCACACTAATCGATATACATTTAACATTATCGAGATGTTGCGATTAGCATTTGTTTGCTGGGTTTCAGATTTTTACTTCGGTTTATGTGTATGCTTTCCACTAACATGCCCGCTGTGATAGTAGACATTAGATTTATATAGAGCACTTAGATCCACAAAGGATGGATTGGTTAAGATCCGTAAAAGATATAGTAGTTCGTTGTTGTGGCCAGTAACAACGAGGATGATGATCATGTCAAAATGATGAACATGGCAAAATGTTTATTTTTATAAGACTTAAAGTTTGCGAAAGACTGCGTTACAAAGGAGGAAGACAGTTAAACCCATCCTAAGATGGGTTACCTATGTACCTCTTTCGGGGATCAAGCCACCCCGTAGTTCATGTGAAGTATCTTAGTGATAGTACTTCTTTAGGTGCATTGTGTTCCAAGATATTAGTACTGGAACGTCGATAATATTAGCGAGCTCATACACTCCTGGGCAGACTACCTTGTTTATTTTGTAAGGTCCTTCCCAGTTGGCTCCTAGTTTGCCGGCATTTCTTTCTACTTTGTTCTGGAAGACTTTCCGGAGGACCAAATCTCCTTCCTTGAATTTTTGGCTTTGAACGTTGGAGTTGTAATATTTGGTTGTTGCTTGTTAGTAGTTCTGAATCCACATCAGTGCTTGATCTCGCCTTTTGTTGATTGTCTAATTCGTCGAGCAGCATGAGATGGTTCAGTCCTTCTTGTCTTGAGAGGAGTCTACGGTGAACTCCGAGAAATTTTACTTCAGGCGGAATTATGCATTCAATTCCATAGATAAGGGCGAATGATGTTTCTCTTGTGGCTTATCGCGGGGTCAATGAGACCAAAAGACTCCTTCAAGTTTGTCAGTCCAACGTTCCTTCTTTTCGTTAAGGCATTTCTTTAGACAATCGAGGATAATCTTGTTTGCTACTTCAGCTATGCCATTTCCTTGCGGATAATGCGGTGTAGACTTGCTGAGCCGTATTTTCCACTTCTCAGAAAAAGCTTCAAATCAGGTTGAGATGATTTGTGAGCCATTATCGGTGACAGTTTCGTATGAGACTCCATGTCGGCGTATGATATTTTTCCAGACGAAATATTTCACCTGAGCATCCTTTATGATGGCGTATGAATCCGCTTCAATCCATCTGGAAAAGTAATATGTTAAGACTAGCAAGAATCTATTTTGCTTGGATCTATGTAGAGGTCCGACAATGTCCATCGACCATCACATAAAAGGGTTGTTGGGGTCGGTTTTCACCCCATCAAGATCAACTATTTAGTAACACTAAGTATGGGTGTTAGATCTAGCCAAAGAAGGAGACGAGCTAAACCTTAGCTCGGCGACAGAAGTGAGTGACAAACCAACACTTGGCTAGGCATCATAAAGAAGTGAGTGACGAACCAACACTTAGCTAGGCATCATAAAGAAGTGAGTGACGAGCCCACATTTGGCTAGGCATCAGAAAGGAGTGACGAGCCAACGTTTGGCTAGGCACCAGAAGGGAGTGACGAGCCAACGCTTGGCTAGGCATCAGAAAGGAGTGACGAGCCAACATTTGGCTAGGCATCGCAAAGAAGCAGCAATGAGCCAAACACCTGGCTCGGCGACAGAGGAAAGATGGAAACGAGCCAAACACTGGCTCGGAGGCAAGGAGAAGACAAGCCAAACACTTGGCTTGGCAACAGAGAACAGCAAACAGTGACGAGCCAACATGTTGGCAAACCAACAAATGGTGACGAGCCAACATGTTGGCAAACCACCAAATGGTGATGAGCCAACACGTTGGCAAACCTAAACGCGGTGACGAGCCAACATGTTGGCTCACCAACTTTCTGGCTCGGTATGGAGGAAAGTCAGACGACGAGCCAACTTCCTGGCTCGGCATCAAGGAGAAATGGGCGACGAGCCAGCCCATCGATGACCCAACAAAGCAACAAGCCCAGCATCTTGATGGTAAGAGCTACAAGACATTGGTGAGCCGAGGCGACGAGGCAGAGGAAGAAGCCCACGAAAACCAGAGAAAGGAAATCCCAAAGAATAAGGAGGTTTTCCTTTATCATTTAGGAAGAAACCTAGCCGACATATTCGTGTATAAATAGACAATGTACCTCTTTGAAAAGGGGATCCGAAAATTGACCTAGCTGAACACTTATTATTCTCTGCAACAGCTTTCAAAACAGCTTAAGTAATAAAAACCATCTTTAGATCTCTGTTCTTGGTTTTTTTCATAGAAGTTTGTCGAATCTCTAAAATTCCCTTACCAAATTTAGTTGTGCGAGTTTCGACTCCTACAATTTGGCGCCGTCTGTGGGGAGTCTCAAACTTTCTGACACCTAAGAACCACCGAAAACAAGATCTGAAGCAATGACTACCGACGGAGACCGAAGCGGCGATGACGCAAGCAACACTGGCATCGATCTTCCTGGAACAAGGACCAAACCGCCACCAGAAAACACGGAAGGAACGTCCGAAATGATGACAGAGTTGAAAAACATGATGGCCACGTTGCTGAAGAAGGCCGAGGAGCAGGAAAAGCTGAACAGCTCGCCGACGGAGAGAATTGAGACACTAGCAACGGAGAGCCGAGCCAGAAACATTCGATCCGGAGGAATTGGTTCGACTACAAACCCACCTATTAGCGGAATAACTAGACGGCTCGGCTTAAACCCAATATCCCTGGATTTTTCAACACCACGTGACGTACCAAGGACGTTGGGAGGATTTCCACCACCATGTCCCATCAACAAACAAACACCCGCGGCAACCAGATCAAGTATCACGAGCCACCTTGACTGGTTCGCGGAGCAAGAGAAGCCAGCGGTGGGCGTGACCAACGCACCAATGATGGGTCAGCTGCAGCAATCGTTCTTGACGAAGAGGGAAACGTAGAAGGAAACCACAACACGGCGAATCTAGCTGATGAAGGATTTGCGCCAACACTAATGGGAATCCGAGTCACTGAAGGCGACGTTAACCTGAACTGAGCCAGGAGCTTAGCAGAAGAGGAAGAAAATCTCTTATGGGTACAACAGGCGCAATATGCAGAGAACAACGAGCCGAGCCCAAAGAGAAGAGTTGGACGAAATCCGACCCTCCTTGGATCGTGCCACTGCTGAGATAAAAGCCGTCCGATCCCAGGTGTACAAAGCAACCAGTAAAGTCCCGGAGATTGATCGCGTACTAGAAGAAGCACACAATACGCCGTTTACAGCTCGGATTACCAAAGCAAGAATTTCCGACCCAGGAAAGATCAAGGTTCCAGTTTACGAAGGAAACACCGACCCAAAGGAGCACATAACAGCGTTCATCATAGCAATGGGCCGAGCCAATTTCAGGGAAAAGGAGAGAGACGCTGGTTTCTATCTGCTGTTTGTGGAGCACCTAAAAGGCGCAGCACTCCAATGGTTTTCCAGGCTTGAGCGAAACTTTATCGACGATTTCCAGCAAATGTCTGCTGCCTTCCTTAAACATTACTCCATGTTTATGGATCGAGGAGCCCCTGATGCTGACCTCTGGACATTAACTCAAGGCCCTACAGAGACACTACGAAGCTTCATGGGAAGATTCAAAGCAGTCATGTCAAAGGTCCAGGGCGTAAGTGACAAGGCTGTCGTGCTCGCATTAAAAAGATCACTGTGGTACGAGTCGGAGTTCCGAAAAGAGATCGCTCTAAATACACTGTTATCAATCCAAGACGCGCTGCACCGAGCCTCAAATTTCATAGTCAACGAAGAAGAGATGAAGGTTTTGTCTCAAAAGTATGGAGTGGCCAAAACGACGAACCGTTCCTTCCAAACTCCAAACCAACTGCCTCATAGGAAGAATATTCAAGGAAACGGATATGTACACCACGAGAAAACCAACTTCGGAGGAGCCCACAACTACCTGGTGGGAGCTAGCCGAGGCAAAAAGCCATGGAATACATGAACGCGAAAACAGAGTTCGTACGACGAAAAAGCTTACTGCGAGTATCATCACATGCACGGTCATTCAACTGCCAACTGCCGAACCTTGGGAATAAAGCTTGCGGCGAAGCTAGTAGCCGGAGAACTCGGTAGCACTGTCAGCCTGAAGGACTTCGAGCAAGAGGAGGAGAAGGATCAGCCGAACCAGAAAAATCCAAACAATGATCCTCCCAAGCGAGGAAGGCGAGATGACGAGGTGACGTAGTCAGGCTCACGAAGAAGAATAAATATGATAATGGGAGGATCACAATATTGTTCAGACACGGTGTCTTCAATCAAAGCATTCCAGAGGCGAGTCGACGCCAGTGTCAACTGGTCAGCACCTTCCAAACTTCCCAATGACGTCATCTCATTCGAAGAAAGGGAAACCACCGGCATTGACCGACCGCATAATGACCCTCTTGTGATAGAATTGATCATTGATGATTGTGACGTCGCTCGAGTTCTGATAGACACGGGAAGCTCTGTAGATGTGATTTTTCGAGAAACTCTCAGAAAGATGAACATAGACCTATCCAAAATCACAGCCTCGCCGAAGCCTTTAACCGGATTCTCAGGAGAAACAACCATGACCCTTGGAACAATAAAATTTCCCGTCCGAGCTGAAGAAGTGACCAAGATCGTGGAGTTTTCAGTTGCAGATCATCCTGCGATCTACAATGTGATTATGGGTACCTCCTGGATAAACTCCATGCGAGCTGTACCATCGACCTATCATCTCTGTATCAAATTTCCGACCTCCGGAGAAGTCAAAACAATTTTGGAAAACCAAAAAGAGTCCCGTATTTGCTTCCTAGCCGAGCACAAACTCAGGTCCCCCATCACAGATACCACTACCAAGCGAAAGAAGATGAAGACTGACAGGGAACCTGAGAAGGATTTGGCGAAACTCTTATAGCAATTACAGATTGCGGAGGATCGTGAGAGGAAGAGCAAACCCACCTGCGATCCCGTTGTTTCAGTATACATTGATGGAAATCACCCAGAACGCTGCGTTGAGATAGGGGCCGAGCTGAAAGATCTGATAAGGGGAGAGCTGATTTCTTTCCTTAAAAAGAACGTAAACACCTTCGCATAGGAAGCAGAAGACATGCCCGGCATCAGCATCAACGTGACATGCAACGAGCTAAACGTGGACCCAACCTTTAAACCAGTCAAACAGAAAAGGCGAAAACTTGGACCAGAAAGAGCACAAGCAGTGAATAACGAGGTGGAAAGGTTACTACGCGTGGGATCAATAGTCAAAGCAAAATACCCTGACTAGCTCGCTAACCCAGTAGTGGTCAAGAAGAAGAATGGGAAGTGGCGTGTATGCGTGGACTTCACCGACCTGAACAAAGCCTGCCCAAAGGATAGCTTTCCACTTCCACATATTGATCGAGTGGTAGAAGCAACAGCAGCAAACAAACTCCTTTTGTTTATGGATGCTTTCTCCGGATACAACCAAATCCTAATGAACCCAGACGATCAAGAGAAGACGGTGTTCATCATAGACCGCGGGATATATTGCTAAAAAGTGATGCCATTCGGTCTTAAAAACACCGGAGCAACTTACCAGCGATTAGTGAACCGAATGTTCGCTGGCCAACTGGAGAAGACGATGGAAGTATACATAGACGACATGCTGGTGAAATCTTTAGAGGAGAAGGATCACGTAGCTCACCTAGAAGAATGTTTCAAGCAACTAAATCTACATAACATTAAGCTGAACCCGACCAAGTGCAGATTTGCGGTCATGTCCGGAGAGTTCCTTGGATATCTGGTCACCCACCGTGGAATTGAAGCCAACCCGAAGCAGATTGATGCGCTCATATAGATGGTGTCACCAAAAATAAAGCGTGAAGTCCAGAGGCTAACAGGACGGGTCGCCGCGCTGAATCGTTTCATCTCTCGGTCAACTGATAAGTGTTTTCCTTTCTACACCACACTGCGTGGGAACAAGAAGTTTGAATGGACAGAAAAATGCGAGCAGGCGTTTCAACAGCTGAAAGAATACCTAGCCAGCCCTCCAATACTTATGAAACCAGTGGAAGGCGAACCATTATTCCTTTACACGGCCGTTTCGGCAACAGCAGTAAGTGGAGTACTCATCAGAGAAGAGCGCAGCGAGCAGAAGCCTATTTTTTATGTCAGCCAAACTCTCACCGACGCTGAAACCCCTGTATCCACAGATGGAGAAGCTGGCGCTGTCTGTGATAATGTCCGCTCGAAAACTGAGACCATACTTCCAGTCACATTCAATTGTGGTTTTGACTACCTTCCCACTGCGATCCATCCTACATAGCCCTAGCCAGTCTGGAAGATTGGCAAAGTGAGCAATAGAGCTGAGCGAATACGATATCGAGTATCGAAGCAGAACCTGCGCAAAGTCTCACGTCCTTGCAGATTTTCTGATAGAACTCCCAGAAGAAGCGATAGAAGAGCCGGCTCCACGCCCAATATGGAAGCTCCACGCTGATGGATCATCATCAAAACAAGGATCTAGAGTAGGAATACTGTTAACCTCTCCAACAGGCGAAATTCTCGAACAATCATTCCGCTTGGGTTTTCGCGCATCTAATAAAGAAGCAGAGTACGAAGCCTTGATCGCAGGAATGAGACTCGCTCGCGGACTTAAAATTTCGCACATCCAGGCCTACTGTGATTCACAGCTGGTGGTCAACCAAGTCAGCGGCGAGTATACGGCTAGAGACGACCGAATGGAAGCTGATCTGAAGATCGTCAAAGAGATGGCCGCACAGTTCGAAGAGTTCACTTTAACACGGATACCACGCGGGGAAAACACTTCGGCAGACGCACTGGCAGCACTCGTATCCACCTCCGATCTGGATTTGAAAAGGATAATCCTAGTAGAATTTCATCAAAAACCCAAGTATCAACCTCTCTGACACCGTGAACGCAGTCACTCGTTCCCACACAGCCACACAGGCCGAAGGTATATCTGGGCAAAATCTCGCAGAAAAGGGCAGCACCGACACCACCGCTCTAGATGACCAGAACATGACACCATCGGTGGAAGACGAGGAAATTGAGATAGAGGAAGAGCCTAAAACAGATCCTCCGGCCGAAGGTGAAGCAATCCAGATGGAGGAAGATTCACAACTGACGGAAACAGACTACGGATGTGATCAAGAGTGTATGGGAGCAATCCGTGTTTACATCATGGACGGCGAGTTACCATCAGATAAATGGGCCGCTCGAAAAATCAGAGCTCAAGCTGCACGATACGTTCTATTAGATAGAAACGTCTTCAAGTGGAGATTCTCAGGACCGCTGATGGCCTATGTCGAAGGCACTGAAGCTAGAAAAATCATGGCAGAGGTCCACAGCGGCTCGTGTGGCAACCACTCTGGTGGAAGAACTTTGGCAATCAAGATCAAACGTCATGGTTACTACTGGCCGACTATGGTAAAGGACTGTGAGAAGTTCTCGGCTACGTGCGAAAAATGCCTAACGACATGCCCCAATGATTCACCAACCCACGGAGTTACTATCCTCAATCTCCGCACCCTACCCCTTCATGCGCTGGTCAATGGATATAGTCGGACCTCTACATAAATCCAAGAAAAAGAGATTTATGTTAGTCTTGACGGATTACTTCTCCAAATGGGTCGAGGCAGAGTCTTACGCCAACATAAAGGACGCGCCGGTCGAGCACTTCATTTGGAAAAATATCTTATGCCGACATGGGGTTCTATACGAAATTGTCATAGACAACGGCTCACAGTTTATCTCTACAAGGTTTGAAGCCTTCTGTGAAAAATGGAAGATACGACTCAGCAAGTCTACGCCACGCTATCCACAAGGGAATGGGCAAGCAGAATCAGTGAACAAGACTATCCTGGACGGTCTGAAAAAATGCCTTGATGCAAAGAAGGGACGCTGGGCAGATGAACTCGAAGGAGTATTATAGTCACACCGAACAACTCCACGGCGAGCCACCGGTGAAAAACCTTTCGCTCTTGTCTACGGTGCAGAATGTGTCATCCCAGCCGAAGTCCAATTTCCTGGAATCCGCCGCAGACTTCTTTTAGGGCAGGAAGGACTGAATCACCTTATGTTACTCGACGAGTTAGACTTGGTTAACGAACGAAGAGATCAAACGCTGGTTCGGATTCAAAATTACCAACAGGCGGTGGCTAAGTATTACAACACCAACGTCAGAAGTCGCAAGTTCAAAGAAGGTGATTTGGTTCTCCGTAAAGTTTTTCAGAACACAGCCGAAACAAACACTGGTAAACTAGGAGAAAACTGGGAAGGACCCTACAAAATCACCAAGATAGTTCGACTAGGAGTATACGAGCTCTCAAACATGTCTGATATTCCGATACCAAGATCTTGGAATGCAATGAACCTAAAGAGGTATTACCACTAAGTCACTTCGCATGAACTACGGGACGACTTGATCCCTGAAAAGGGTACGTAGGCAGCTCGTCTTTGGACGGGTTCAGTTGTCCCCCTCCTTAAAAAAAGAGGGGGAGTGGGTACGTATACATGTATACTCCCATATCTCGCATTTATACTTCTCAAAGAGAAAAATTTCAAACTTTTGAAACACAAGTCACAACTTTACATCCTTCACGGATAGTCAATAACCTTGTTTGTTGCTGGCCACAACAGACGAACAATCACATCCTTCACGGATTTTTTAACCGCTATCTCTATACGGGATAGCGTTCTCAACACCCTCTTACGGGTATAAAAGCGTGCTATACAAATTCTGATTGGGTATATCCTGGTCTAATATCCGAAAGGTATATCTTGGACGATATTCTGGCAAGTTTATCTTCGAGAGGGACCCGTAAGTCGAAAGCTCGCAAGTCTTAAAACTCGAAGTAAACTCTTAAACCCAGTAAACACCTCTTGGTACACTAGTCGTAAACATCTCTGAAACATGATACTGAACCTACCAGTTAGTATGAGATTTTTAAACATGTTTCATTGTCAAAAGAACGGGAATGTAAGTCGGAACACCGTAAACCCTGAACTGACACTAAAGCACTCAATAAAAAGACAACCATACTTTTACTAAATAAAGATGGTTCGCAATATCACATCAAGGTACAAGTCAAAGATTACTTAAACAATAACATATGCAGAAAGTCCAAAAAAAAAGGAGTTATGCCAACAGACGGCAATCATTACAAAAACTTGGCAGTAACGTACCAGAAAACGCGTGGATAAAGCCGTCCAAGCTCTTATGTTCAAAAAACATCATAGAAATATTTTTAAATAAAAGGAAATAAGGAGAAGGGTTAGTTGGAAGGATCCAGCTCTGCAGCCGTTTCTTTGACAAGATCCGCAACTCCAGGTGTACCGACGTTCGAGCCGGCAAAGTCTGTGACCCCGGCTTTCGCTGCCGCATTCTCCGTTGGTTTGGTTCCCAGGAGAGTGTCTACAGAATCTGAGGAAACAGGTGAAAGTGTCAGATTTTTCTTCAGCTCGGCCTCAATCCTCTCAAACTCGTCAGTTGCGTCGGCCAGATCAAGTCTCCACCCTGCCAATTTTGTCATCTCGGAGTCGAGAGCAGGTGCATCCTCTTTTTGCAAGATCTCGAGCAGCTATAGGTTGCTGTCGACCTGGGCTAGATCGAGCTCCTTTTCTTTCGCCGCCTTCAGCTCGTCGATTGTTGGGGTCAAAACCCACCCAGCTGTGATCAATGGGAAAATGGCTAAGTATGAAAATACGAAGAATCGGACAAAGCCGAAATTGTGCCTAAGTCATTTTTGTACGAGTCCACTTAAGCACAAGAGAGGCCATTCTGGCCAAAGCAGCTCCATTTTCGGCCAAGGAAGCTTCGCTTCGGCATGGAGACTTCGGTAACGAAGGGAGAGATGTAGGCAAGCCTTGTCTCCGCTTAGGCAAGACTTATCTCCACTTAGGCAAGCCTAGTCTCCACTTAGGCAAGCTTTGGCTCACATCGGCAAAGCTTTGCTCCACTTCGGCGAAGAAGGGAGAGACTTTGGCAAAGAAGGGAGAGACTTCGGCAAAGCTTTGGCTCACTTCGGCAAGCTTTGGCTCACTTCGGCAGGGAGACTTCGGCAAAGAAGGGAGAGACTTAGGCAAGCCTTGCTCCACTTAGGCAAGCCTTGTCTCCACTTAGGCAAGCCTAGTCTCCACTTAGGCAAGCTTTGGCTCACATCGGCAAAGCTTTTCTCCACTTCGGCGAAGAAGGGAGAGACTTCGGCAAAGAAGGGAGAGACTTCGGCAAAGCTTTGGCTCACTTCGGCAGGAAGACTTTGGCAAAGTAGGGAGAGACTTCGGCAAAGCTTTGGCTCACTTAGGCAAGCTTTGGCTCACATCGGCAAAGCTTTGCTCCACTTCGGCAAAGAAGGGAGAGACTTAGGCAAGCCTTGCTCCACTTAGGCAAGCTTTGTCTCCACTTAGGCAAGCCTTGTCTCCACTTAGGCAAGCCTTGTCTCCACTTAGGCAAGCTTTGGCCCACATCGGCAAAGCTTTGTTCTTCACTTCGGCTAAGCGTGGAGACTTCGGCAAAAGATGGAGGCTTCGGCAAGTATGGCCACATCGGCAAGCGTAGCCACATCGGCGAGCTTGGTCGTCACTTCGGCAAGGCTTGGTCTTCACTTTGGCAAGCTTTGTCTCCTCTTAGACAAGCCTTGTCTCCACTTAGGCAAGCCTTGTCTCCACTTAGGCAAGCCTTGTCTCCTCTTAGGCAAGCCTTGTCTCCACTTCGGCAAGGAGACATCGGCCAGCATAGCCCACATCGGCAACATGGCCACTTCGGCCGATGTGGAGACTTTGGCAACAGGGCCATTTCGGCTATACGGCCACTTCGGCCAACATAGAGACTTCGGCCAAGTTGTCCGCTTCGGCGCAGCTCACTTCGGCAGAGAGGAGACATCGGCAAGTCCACTTAGGCAAGCGGAGACTTCGGCACAAAGAGATCCACTTTTGCAAGCGGAGACTTCGGCACAAGAAGCTCCACTTAGGCAAGTAGAGACTTTGGCCATACGGCCACTTCGGCCAAGCAGGGAGACCTCGGCCAAGCATGGCCACTTCGGCCAGGAGACATCGGCACAGCCCTGGCTTCGGTAAGCCCTGGCTTCGGCAAGCCCTGGCTTCGGCAGGGAGAGCTTCACTTTGGCGAGCCACTTCGGCGACGAAGCTTCACATCGGCGACGAAGCTTCACATCAGCAACGAAGCTTCACATCGGCAAGGCCTCCACTTTGGCATGGCGACGGCTCCACATCGGCATGGAGACATCGGCCGTAGGGGCCACTTCGGCAAGCGTCCCCACTTCGGCATAAGGACATCGGCAATACGCAGCCCCACTTCGGCACGGCCGTGACTTCGGCACAGTCCCACTTCGGCACGGCTGAAAGCACTTCGGCCAACGAGCTTTACTTCGGCCAACGAACTCACTTCGTCTGTGATACGAATCCACTTAGGCGCGATACGAGCTTGTTTCGGCCGAAGTCATTTCTATACGAAACTGTTTGGCCGAAGTTGAAACCATACGGAGCTGTCTTGCCGAAGTAAATTCTATACGAAGCCAGAAAATGACGCGGCCGAAGTCATTCCTATACGAAGCCAGAAAGCGATGCGGCCGAAGTCATTCCTATACGAAGCCAGAAAACGACGCGGCCGAAGTCAATTCTATACGAAGCCAAAAAACGACGTGGCCGAAGTTATTTCCATACGAAACTGTCTAGCCGAAGTCATTTCTATACGAAGCCAGAAGACGACGCGGTCGAATTTATTTCTATACGAAGACAACAAGCCCATCTTTGGCCTGCAACGATGCAAAGGCCCACGAAGTCAAGCTGACTTAGCTAAAAAGGAAATCCCGAAGGATTAGAAAGTTTTCCTTATGACTTTGGGATTGACCTGGCCGACTCAGGCTAGTATATATATCGATGTACATCTCTTGAAAAAGGGATCCCGAAAATTTACTTAGCAAAAAAACCCTAGACTTTTTTGCTCTCAAACTCTTGTATGAAAGCTTTTCGACACAGCTTAATAAAAACCATCTTTGGATCTCTCCGTTCGTGGTTCATCCGCAGAAATTTTATCCCCCTTAACAAACCTCCGACAAATTCTAATTGTGTTGATTTCGACTCCCACATCGATACTCTTCTCAATCTTGGCAAGCCGCTCTTGGAACCTCTCCGATATCTCTCGCCTCGCAGCCTTCTGGGCCTTTTTAACATTGGCCTCGTGCAAAGCCTTCACAGCATTAAGCTGCCTCTTAAGGATTTCAATTTCGGCAGCCTTCTTCTGCTTAGACTGATCCAACCTCATAGCTAAGTCGCCGGTCTTGTCCCATTCATCCTTGAGGTATGCCTTCTCCTTTTCAAGACCTTCAATTCGAGCAGACGCAGCTGCTAGTTCTGCAGTGTGCTTACTCTCCAGTTCGGCGATTTTGTTCTTTAAGAAGGATGCATCTTTCTGAGCATCTTCGATCCGACGCCTATCCTTCCTCACATCTTTTTCGAATGCGGCAACCATCTTATTGATAGACTCGACGAACTGATCAAAGGAAAAAACGGTCAATACTTAGTCTTTCTACAACAACAAACATACACAATCCCTGAAAGTACCTTAGTGCCTCGCATCGACATGTCGGCGTACAGGTCGCTGTGAGATAGAACGTCAAGGGACGGCAATCTGTCTCCCGAGCAATGAACCTGCGAAAAGAGGGTCGCTGAAGCTGCCTCGTCGTTGCATATTGGCTCGGATCCTTCATGCCTAAACGACGTGGGCTCCGACTCGTCAGAAGTTGGGTCGACAGGCTTATGGCATTTCCTTTTCTCCTGCTTTCCTTTGTTTCTCTCTTTATCGGCCTCGGAAGCAGGACGTTTGCCAAAAAGCTTTTTGTCCTCTCTGTGCTGGGACAATATTGAAGAAGAGGGTCTAACAACCGAAACGAGGGCCGAAACTACTTCCCTAGCTTCAGCGGCAAGAGCTGGTGGCTCGGAAGAAGGATGTGTCTCCATTTTAGTTAGTTTGGCCTGGCACCTCGGCAACTGGCTCGGCAGTTTGCTCGATTGCATTAGTTACCTCGTCAGCTCGGCCAGCTGCCTCTTCTTCCTTCTTCTCCTTCAGAGCCTGTTTGTCGCGGATGGTCAATCTTTTTCCCATACTTCTTCTTGGAGGACTTTACGGTGGAGATTCAGATTCCGAGCTGTTAGATACTTCAACGCCGGCAAAGATGGCTCGGGCTTTTTCAACTCTCCTTAGGGAAAAATTGTTTTCCCAGTGGCACTTTCTGGCAGCGAGTGTGTTCCGAAGCGTGAGTTTATCTTCTGGGTAATGTGGGAGAACCTGCCGAACTGCACAAACAAAGAAGAAAAAGTGTCAGCTCGCCACAAAATAAAACCTTAGCAAATTTCCTAAAAGGTCTACGGCTCGCCCACCAATAGTTCCCCACTCAGTTTTGACGTAATGAACACTTTCGGCTTCCACCGTGGCATCGTTGATGGGAATGAAGAAAAAGTAGTTCCCCCAGTCACTGTCTTTGCTTCGAAAGCCTTCAATGATCTTTCTCTGCTTTTTATTAGAGATGTAGTAGGTTTTGGAGTTTTTGATCTTTCGAAACTCAAGGAACTGCCGAAGATAGGAGATGCGGACGGTCACATCGCATTCATAACTCCGAACGAGAATCCCAACCAAGTGACGCATCCCACGAGGAGTAATTTGGCTCGACGCTAACCCGTGTTTGGATAGAAACCGGATGATCAAGCTAAAAATTGGAAACCAGAGCAGACAATCGTAAAAGAAACACTCATAGAGAGTGAAATCCCCAGGCGGCGGAGATTCAGCTCGGTCTGTTGAGGCTGGAACAACCAGATCTACATCTTCTGAGATATTAAATCGATGCCTTAATGCCTCCAAAGACTCAGCAGTGCACAAAGACGAACCAGGTGGATCAGGTCGTCTCTTAGGAGCTTTTCTCTTGGACTTTCGCCTCGTCGAGGTGCTAGCTTGGTGGCTCGCAAACAGTCTCTCCAACCGTATCTTTTCTGCCTCGTCAAGAATGTATTCTTCTGGTTCGGCTTTAAATTCTTCGAGAGCCTTTTGTATCAAATCTGCCTCGGCATCTACCTCGGCATCAAATGCTTCGTCAATCAGAGATGGGACAACAATCTGCAATTGACCTGGTGGAGAATTGGTTTCCACTGGTTCGATCACCTGCAGAGATAACACCATCTTGCGTCCAAGCAACGAGGCAGAATTGGCCGAACCCACAGAATCTTCCAGCTCGGCGATATGAGACATTGGGGATTTTGGCTCGGAATCAAACTGATACTTAGTAAGAATTGGAGAAATCTTGGCTCGAAGACACACTTGATACGAGGAATTTTGGCTCGGAGGCAGAGAAGATCAAAGCAGCAACACGACCCGGATGATGATGGATCGGAAAATTCAAACACTCCCCGTAGATGTATGAAGATGGATCGGAAAATACAAGGAGTCGCCAAGCCACGCTTGAAGATGGGTCGGAAAATTCAAAGTGGCGGCGGCGGAAGAGAAGAATCGATAAAAACCTAGCCGAAACTTGAAAATAAAAAGAGAGAAAAGAAGAGAGAGAAGAGAGCTACCTGTTTTTTGGAAATGTGGAGAAGTGAGTTATGAGGAGTGAGACAAAGATCTGAATATAAAGACGTATGAAAGCACAGAGCGTGACGCCACGCGGCCTCGGGAACATGCGAAAATGTTTGCAGTTCCCAATAAAGTAATGGTCATGGTAAGAGAAACACTTCAAGCCAACGATACTGCCGAGCCAAAGACAACAAACTTAACAGGATGGTTCAGCGACATATCGAAGAAAAGATGGTTCGACAAACATTATAACTTGAAGTGGAGTCACGAGCCAAAATAGTACGATCACAAGTGACAAGTTGGCTTAACGACAAGGCAGCCTGAAGTAGTAATGAGCCAAAACTGCTCGGCCACATCATCATGACACCTCGGCAAATGGCTCGACAATGCGAGCAACAGAGTAGTTTGGCTCGGCAGCATGACAAAGGTATTGGTTCGGTAAAATGATAAACTCGAATTAAACATCGCTAACCAAAACGGCTCGGCAACGTATGCGACAAGATGGATTGACAATACGACAAGGAATAGGATCGGCAACACGATACTCAGTGTTGGCACGGTAATAAACACCTCGGTATGTTGTCCCAAATTCGGTAAAATCAAGCAGGATACCGAGCCAAGAAGGCATGCCTCGGCCACACGAAGATAAGGTTTTGGTAACACTATCAGTCAGACTCGGCATAATCAATCCCCAAATAAGCTTCACCACAAATTTGGCTCGGTAGCCCGAAGATAGTTGATCTTGATCTCGACTTTTCACCTCGTCACTATTATCAATAATACTACCGAGCTGGAGGCTAACTATTGGGGTCGGTTTTCACCCCATCAAGATCAACGGTTTGGTAACACTAAGTATGGGTGTTAGATCTAGCCAAAGAAGGAGACGAGCCAAACCTTGGCTCGGTGACAGAAGTGAGTGACGAACCAACACTTGGTTAGGCATCATAAAGAAGTGAGTGACGAACCAACACTTGGCTTGGCATCATAAAGAAGTGAGTGACGAGCCAACGTTTTTGTAGGCATCAGAAATGAGTGACGAGCCAACGTTTGGCTAGGCACCAGAAGGGAGTGACGAGCCAACGCTTGGCTAGGCATCAGAAAGGAGTGACGAGCCAATGTTTGGCTAGGCATCGCGAAGAAGTAGCAATGAGCCAAACACCTGGCTCGGCGACAGAGGAAAGATGGAGACGAGCCAAACACTGGCTCGGAGGCAAGGAGAAGACAAGCCAAACACTTGGCTCGGCAACAGAGAACAACAAACGGTGACGAGGCAACATGTTGGCAAACCAACAAACGGTGACGACCTAACATGTTGGCAAACCACCAAATTGTGACGAGCCAACACGTTGGCAAACCTAAACGCGGTAATGAGCCAACATGTTGGCTCACCAACTTCCTGGCTCGGCATGGAGGAAAGTCAGACGACGAGCCAACTCCCTGGCTTGGCATCAAGGAGAAATGGGCGATGAGCCAGCCCATCGATGACCCAACAAAGCAACAAGCCCAGCATCTTGATGGGAAGAGCTACAAGACATTGGTGAGGTGAGGCGACGAGGCAGAGGAAGAAGCCCACGAAAACCAGAGAAAGGAAATCCCGAAGAATAAGGAAGTTTTCCTTTATCGTTTAGGAAGAAACCTAGCCGACATATTCGTGTATAAATAGACAATGTGTGGGAGTCGAAAGTCGCACAACTAAATTTGGCAAGGAAAATTAGGGATTCGACAAACTTCTATGTAAAGAAACCAAGGACAGAGATCCAAAGATGGAGATTTTATTCAAGCTGTTTCGAAAGCTGTTTGCAAAGTAATAAGTGTTTTGCTAGGTCAATTTTCGGATCCCCTTTCTCAAAGGGTTACATGTTTATTTATACGAAAATAAGTCGGCTAGGCCTCTTCCTAAAGGATAAAGGAAAACTTCCTTCTTCTTCGGGATTTCCTTTCTTCTCTCATTCGGATGAGGGCTTCCCTTTGATTCGCTATCTTGGCCCACCAACTCTTATGGCTCGTTGCCTCGGCCCAACAAGACGTTGGGCTAATTGCCTTAATGGGTAATCGGTGAGCTGGCTCGTCGCTTGTCTTGCCTGCTTCTCCCATTGCCGAGCCAGGGAGTTGGTTTGTCAACATGTTGGCTCGTCACCGTTTGTTGGTTTGCCAACACGTTGGCTCGTCACCGTTTGTTGGTTTACCAACATGTTGGCTCGTCATCACTTCTCCTTGCTGCCGAGCCAAGTGTTGGCTTGTTGTTGGGGCCGGTTTTCACCTCATCGAGATCAACTGCTGATAAGACTAAGTATGGAGAAAAGGGTAGCCAAGCAAGCGCAAACTCTTGGCTCGGCGGCAGAAGCAAGCAATGATTGGCTAGGCGACGAGCCAACACTTGGCTTGGAAGTAAGGAGGAATGATGACGAGCCAACATTTTGGCTAGGCAGTGGAAGAAGCTGGAGACGAGCCAACATTTTGGCTAGGCAGTGGAAGAAGCTGGAGACGAGCCAACATTGTGGCTAGGCAGTGGAAGAAGCTGGAGACGAGCCAACACTTGGCTAAGCAGGGAGAGATGGCGACGAGCCAAACTTGGCTAGGCAGTGGAAGAAGCAGGAGACGAGCCAACACTTGGCTCGGTAGCAAGGAGAAAAGAGTAACGAGCTAACACCTTGGCTAGGCAGGAAGAAATGGTGACGAGCCAACATTTTGGCTAGGCAGTGGAAGAAGCTGGAGACGAGCCAACACTTGGCTAAGCAGGGAGAGATGGCGATGAGCCAAACTTGGCTAGGCAGTGGAAGAAGCAGGAGATGAGCCAACACTTGGCTCGGTAGCAAGGAGAAAAGAGTAACGAGCCAACACCTTGGCTAAGAAGGGAGAGATGGCGACGAGCCAAACTTGGCTCGGCAGCATGAAGAAACAAATGATGAGCCAACATGTTGGCAAACCAACGAACGGTGACGAGCCAACGTGTTGGCAAACCAACTACCTGGCTCGGGATTGAGAGGAACGACGAGCCCAATATCTTACCATGTCCAAGGCAACGAGCCGTAAGAGATTGGTGGGCCAAGATGGCGAGCCTAAGAAAGAAGCCCACATCCGAGCCAGAGAAAGGAAGTTTTCCAAATATCTTTAGGAAGCAGGCCTAGCCGACTTGTTCTTGTATAAATAAGACATGTACCCCTTTGAGGAAGGGATCCGAAAATTGACCTAGCAAAACACTTGTTATCCTTCGCAACAGCTTTCAAAACAGCTAAGATCATAAAAACCATCTTTGGATCTCTGTTCTTGGTTCCTTTACATAGAAGTTTGTCGAATCCCTAAATTCTCCTTACAAGTTTTTGATTGTGCGAGTTTCGACTCCCACAATTTGGCGCCGTCTGAGGGGAACCTAAACTTTCTGACACCAAAGAACCACCGAATATGAGATCTGAAACGATGACTACCGACGGAGATCGAAGTGGTGACGATGCAAGCAACACTGGCGTCGATCTTCTTGGAACAGGAACCAATCTGTCTCCGACGAACGTGGAAGGAACGTCCGAAACTCTGACAGAGTTGAAAAACATGATGACCACGTTACTAAAGAGGGCCGAGGAGCAGGAAAAGCTGAACAGCTCGCTGACGAAGAGAATTGAGACACTGGCAACGGAGAGCCGAGCCAGAAACACACGATTCGGAGGCATGGGTTTGGCGGTGAACCCACCTGTCAGTGGAATCACCAGACGGCTTGGCTTAAACCCGATGACCCTGGATTTTTCAACACCACGAGATGTACCGAGGACGTTGGGAGGATTGCCACCACTGTATCCCATCAACGAGCAAACACCCGCGGCAACCAGGTCAAGTATCACCGAGCCACCTCGACTGATGCACGAAGCAAGAGAAGCCAGCGGTGGGTACGACCAACCCACCAATCATGGTTCGGCTGCAACGATCGTCCTTGAAAAAGAGGGCCACGTGGAAGGAGATCACGATACGGAGAATCCCGCTGACGAAGGGTTTGCGCCAACGCTGACACAAGTCCGAGCCAGCGAAGGCAACATTGATCCGAACCGAGCCAGGAGCTTAGCAGAAGAGGAAGAAAATCTCTTGTGGGTACGATAGGCACAATACGCTGACGAGCCGAGGACAACGAGCCGAGCCTAGAGAGAAGAATTGGATGAAATCCGAGCCTCATTGATTCGAGCCACTGCTGAGATGAACGCCGTCCGATCCCAGGTGCACAAGGCAACTAGTAAAATCCCGGAGATTGACCGCGTATTGGAAGAAGTGCACAATACACCGTTTACAGCCCGAATTACCAAGGCAAGGGTCTCCGACCCAGGAAAGATCAAAGTCCCAGTCTACGAAGGGACAACCGACCCAAAGAAAAACATAGCGGCGTTTATCATAGCAATGGGCCGAGCCAATTTTAGAGAAAAGGAGAGAGATGCCGGTTTCTGCCTCGTATTTGTGGAACATCTAAAGGGTGAAGCCCTCCAATGGTTTTCAAGATTAGAGCGGAACTCCATTGATAATTTCCAGCAGCTGTCTGCCGCCTTCTTGAAGCATTACTCCATGTTTATGGATCAAGGAGCCTCATATACCGACCTATGGACATTGACTCAAGGGCCTACGGAGACATTACGAAGTTTCATAGGGAGATTCAAAGCAGTGATGTCAAAAGTTGAAGACGTAAGTGACAAGGCTGCTGTGCTCGCTTTAAAAAGGGCTCTGTGGTACGAATCCGAATTCCGAAAAGAGATTGCTCTGAACACACCACTATCAATCCAGGACGCACTGCACCGAGCCTCAGATTTCATAGTCAACGAAGAAGAGATGAAGGTTTTGTCTCAGAAATATGGAGCCGCCAAATCGACGAACCGTTCTTTCCAAATCCCGAGCCAACCTCCGCATAAGAAGAGTATTCAAGGAAACGGGTATGTACACCATGAGAAACCCAATTTTGGAGGAGCCCACAACTACCAGGTGGGAACGAACCGAGGCAAAAAACCTTGGAACACCTGGACACAAAGTCAAAGTTCGTACGACGAAAAAGCTTACTGCGAATTCCATCACATGCACGGTCATTCAACTGCCAACTGCCGAACCTTGGGAATGAAGCTTGCGGCAAAGCTGGTAGCCGGAGAACTCGGTAGCGCAGTCAGCTTAAAGGACTTCGAGCAAGAAGGCGAAAAAGATCAGCCGAACCAGATAAGTCAAAATGATGATACACCCAAGCGAGGAAGGCGAGATGACAAGGCAACGCAGTCAGGCTCTCGAAGAAGAATAAATATGATAATGGGTGGATCACAATACTGTTCGAACACGGTGTCTTCAATCAAAGCTTTCCAGCGGCGAGCCGATGCGAGTGTAAACTGGTCAGCACCTTCCAAACTTCCCAACGATGTTATCTCATTCGAAGAAAGGGAAACCACCGGCATCGACCGACCACATAATGACCCCCTCGTGATAGAATTGATCGTTGATGATTGCGACGTCGCCCGAGTTCTGATAGACACAGGAAGCTCCGTAGATGTGATCTTCCGGGAGACG